>JAQBSW010005537.1:0-56489 GCA_029291075.1 Eudiplozoon nipponicum
CTTCGCTGTGTCTACAACAGGTACACAAAATTGCTCTTTATTTCACGACGGAAAACATGGTCAAATTTCTCTAGAAGCGCGCAATCCACGCTTAACTAACATTTATAGAGTGAAATGATCAAAAATGCCATAAACATGACTGCATAGAAATTAGAAAGCTGACTTGTTAATCATGAAAAAAACTTTGCTAAGCTACTATTCGAAAGAGTCGCGCTTCAACTTTCCAACGCTTTACACCTGCACCGTCGTCTAATCTGATTAATTTTCCTAAGTGTTGAGGTTAACTAAAGTGGGACGAAAACGCAAGCTTCAATAATGGTAGAGTTTAACATTTACAATATAAACGACGGATTCCAGTTGATTTGATAATTTACTTTTAAGTGTCAAAAGGTTCTCACATTTAACGACTTTATTTCCAGTGTACTTGGTTTTTGAACTTGTAACGGATATATTCCCATGTAAAAAGTAAAAAACAGTAAATTTTGCACAAAACTGATTCAGCTCCACTTTATCTAATGATTTAATCGAGATGTAAAAGAGGAATTAGTTTCTTAGAAATGCAGCTCCCAAAAGTAAAAAGAAAATATCGGTCTGCAATGTTCAAATAAAGATCGCATAGCTACAGAACAATTTCACGTGGTGCTAGCAGCGTGTTTCGTGTACTTCGATAACTAAGCACATCTGGCCATGCAAAAGATGCGATACGCCAACCAAATTATTTAATATTTTAATTAAGAATTCTATATTTGAAGGTCATTGCCAGAAGCGTGCAAACGAAAACATTTTTTCTCTTTACTGGTATTACCACAGGTGATTTCCTAGCGCCATGCGGATTGATGTTTTAGTTCTGTTCCTTATTTGTGAACATTGTCTAGTTTTTATTTCTGTAAATAATCAATTGATAAAGTGGAGAGGAAGCGATTCTGTACAATATCTAATGCGTTTTAAGCTTATTCCGGAGACTTGATTTGACTACTAATTCCGACTGGCTACAACTATAAGAATGACGTTTATTCAAATTTATCAAAATCGCTAGACATAATCAGAACCAAATACATACTGGGGCGAGGCGGGCGAGAGACAGAGAGAGAGGGACTTTAAAAATTTACTTTTGTATAACTAAATGTGAATTGCAAAATTTAACCAACAATCATTTGTTGATTGAACGCATACAGGACAGTTAAATGTGCCTACTACCCTCGACTTGCATTAACCAACCGGGTTAAGTGAAAAACAATATACAGCCAAACGAGCCGTCAATAATGAGAAATTTTGAAATTACTTGTTAGGATATGCAAATGACTTCACTAAGGCGTGACGTGTAAATAAAAGTGAGAAGGAAAAAACGAATAATTTCATCCAAATATATTTCCCTCAAATAACACAGTTCTAAAGTTGAAAAACAAATCCCAAGAAAAGTCAAAATTAAACATTTCCGCACCAGAAGGAGCCTCGTGCGATATCGCGTCATGAACGAAGAGGAATCCTCATAAATGCAACCGTCTTGTAAAGTAAACGGAGATTTAATTGGCTCAGATAGAAAATAAGTTTGTAATCGCAAAACGTTTCCATCAAGAGGCAAGTGACGTCGATTGGGCAAAAAATCGACGTTTTGAAAACGAACAAAAATCATCTGAACACATAGTGCATACTGAGATCTTTGGAAACGACACTCGCCTTGGCATGCATGAACTGATGAACTAGTTAAAACTGAAAAAGAATAAATTACTGTTGATTGAGGCCAGCGTCAGACCACTAACTGAGAGGCACTTGGTGAACTAAATAAATAAAAGCAGAAAACAGCTTCTGTGCACAGGGGTAAAACGAAAGCAGAAAACAGTTCTACGTTGCTGATGAGGCACTGGAGAATGTTGGAAAGACTGGACATGCAAAAGTGAAAATGAAAAAATGTAGACATTGAGATTTGCAAGAGCGCCAAATACTAAAAACGTGTTTTGTTACTTCCAATCGAGAAGAGACATTCATTGCGTCAATTTTTATACCAAATTGGCGTGTTCCCACTACCAAAACGAGCCTATAAGGAAAAAAAGAACGATTACTGGTTTGCAGTAAATAATACATTCAGTATTATAATAATAATAACCGGTCTAAAGCAGCAGCCGAGACCGAAAATTGCACATGAGTTCTTGCGGTTAAAACGCTGTCTTAATTACCAGATTAGCTGAAAGGTTATTTAAACCTTTTAGCTTTTCGGTGTCTGTCATTGAAAAACTGCGCAAGCCAGTCTAGCAGACCAAAGTAGCGGTCAGCGCCTACAAAACTTTGTAAAGTAATGCATAACTTGGTTTGGTTCAAGTTATTGGCAGCTGGACGTCTGGAGGCCTTTATTAAAGACAAAGTTTCCAGCCGAATAAATCTTTTCGGGCGCCTTCTGATGCAACATCGCCATCAAACCTTCTTAGCGATATAAAAGGCTAATTTCACTTACTGCAGGTCAGGCCATTGAAGTAAATTCATAAGATGGTAAAAATCGCGGGCGAGAATAGTCCGGCCTTCGCTATCAATGATAGCACTATTCGTGATATCGGTCACTTTATCTCGCAGAACTGTATCACCACTTATCAAGAGTCACTTAAATGGGTGTAGATCACTGGGAATCTGGCAAAAAAGGGTTCAGTGGAGAGACCCTGTTAATTGTCATTTCTTGACGTAAGCTCTTTCGGAATCTACAGTTCATGTACGCATTTGTGTATACAAAAACGAATACTTCACTAATACATAGTCATTCATAGTTATAAATGGGTTCAAAAGGTTGTGACAGCATTTGATTAGTGATAGAATTGAGCTTTAGGCATAAGCAAAAGCCCTAAAAAGCAAAAGTTCAACGCGTGACCTGCATATAGCAGACTAACTTTTGCTAAAATGAGAAAGGATATGGGAGAATGTTGGCGCTTCAAAACTGGATGTTCCATGCAGATGCTTCTCATTAGAACCGGGCAGTAGACCATTCCAAAATGTAAAACAGCTAATTAAAAATTCTTCACCACTCGGTGAAGCTAAACAAACTTGGAAGAGGCATCGGGAAAACCGAGAGGAAAGATCAAAATTTTGCTGACATATAGACCAAATTTGACTGCGTAAAAGATAAAGAGTCAGTCTCGAACAAAAGGCGGATTTGTACCAGGAATACCTCTCAAAATATTTTGAAAGAAACCCTGTGTGTGCGCCTATTATACCAGATTCCTATCTGCGTAAGCGAGCCGCATCCAGAAAAAATATCAAGTGCAAAAGCTGCAAAGTCATATTCGATCGTTAATTCCTACCGTGGCTGAAAAAGCAGAATTCAGTTTACCTTATTCTCTAGATCGGGCACTTCTGCTTCAGAGCCTGTTGCGGTAGAGTGGTCCAGACTCCGAAGCAAACGTACCCCGGTTTCAAGCCCTATCCACTGCAAATTTTGGACAATACGTATAGTTTCCAATACGAACGAAATCCGTCTACTGGATGAATTGCCTATTCTGCAATATACAATTCTTGTTTTATACTGACGAATCTTTGTATAAAATGGGATTGGTGTATATATCAAAATAGCAACCTTGATTTAAATAATTGTTTTCACCGCCCGCGCAACCGTGTTCGATAAAGTCTATGAAGAGTGACCAAAATGAGATGCCGAAGAGATGGGCCACGAAAATACTTTCCCACGTATAACTTGTTATCATGAACGATGACTCACCTTTTGTAGTTGAAAATTCGTCGATGGCGAGGCGACAACTGGACTGGAATAGTTGACGCCGGCGCTAATGGACTGAGCATTGCTAGCGCCTGAATTTGAAATTGTGGAATTGTTACTCGTCAAGTTAAGATCCGACGCAGCGGTTGCGGGCACCGCTCCTAGTCGGCTTAAATGACAATTTAAGCACAAAAGGTGTTGGACAACTTCCACTTGTTGTGTAGGCGACTGTGGGACTTTATCCCCAGCTTGATAATCCGAGCTGCTGAAATCAGTTTTCTCAATGTACGACGGCTCTAACAGAGGATAACAGCGCCGCTCCGGCTGATCACCTAATCGCATTTGACAATCCTGAAATGATGGAAAGTAGAACGCTTTACTTCGTCCTTGACGGAAGACTTTAAAAGAAAAATGATGCACTCTAGAAAATCTACTGTGAAATTTCGGATTGTGAAAAATAAGGTACAACGTATTCGCGAGATAGGCAAAACGTTTTATCGCTGGTTATATATGTAATCATTTAGACTTCAGTAGACCAGTTCCGTCCTTATTTGGTACTAGACAAGTATTATCCAGAATTTTGACTCCGTCGGGGAACTCTCGTAAAAAGTCTTTGACTCAATCCAACGCGCCACACAGCATCACAAAACTACCGTTAGCGATAAGTACTGGAACGGTTCAACCTTTCATGGTCACCTTCAGAGAAAGAAGATAATGTTACTAACGTGGATCAAAACATATGAAGTCCACACGCGTCAGTGCCTATAACTGATGCAATTTTACTATATTTAGAGACTGGTTACAGAATGAATGATGTTTAATTCAATTACGCAAATTTTTGTTAAATAATCGATATCTACAGACGCGTGTTCAATGAAAGCTTAACTGAATAATTTATATAAATTTATCGATAGCGTCAGGAAATTTTCACGACGCTGCATAAAGACAAAGTTACCAAACGTTAAATCGTCTATTTTATACGAAACTACTAAGAGTGCGAGCCGCAGATCTGATACCGCATACCTTAAACACGAATTGCGCATTGATTCTCAATAGTAAGTTTGGCTACTTGGTATGATGATCAAAAAAGGTCGCAACGCATTAGTAGATATGATTGACAGTAGTCTGGCTATACTGCGTGAATAGTCAAAAAATGTAAGTGTTACTTATCTCAAGATTACTAAGTAGGCGCAAGCACAATGAATGACTGCCTAGATGAATAACGTGTGTGCGTGTGGAAAAATATGCCAAAAGAAAATCTATTGTTCAGGCGAAATTATAATCAAGTACAGTGTATAAAATTACGCCACGTTAAATTGTAGATTAATGATTGGCCACGCAAAAAAATGGCAATCATGTAAAGTCTAGAAGCCTCACAAAGTGTCAATTGTCAGTTTCAATGAAATTGGTGTGTATTTTGAGTAAACAAACTTCACTTAAAGCAAAACTTAGCCAGTTAAGGAATTAGCGATGATTTGTCCCTTAGGAATCACTATTTGAGTTAAAATGTAATAGTTTTGCGGCAGACAAATATCTGTTCTTAATTGTTGAACTATGAGAAGGGGGTTTGAGTCAAAATTTTGAACCAATTTTGCATTTGCCTTATTTTAGAAAGTAACACATTCCTGAAAAATAAATTGAATTCATCAGTAATGTCAAACTCCTTATACGAGCTAGTTTATTGATGCTGACATTAATCATTGTACATTTTTCGTTTGGTTAACATTTACAATGGAAAATTGAATTGATGATGATGATGAATGACGCCTGTACATCATCTGAAATATGTTTTAAATTTAATATTATATAAATTTTCATTTATCTGCGGTAATATTATTAGACATACGAAAAAACAATTGATCAACAGAATCTAGCGATATTTATTGCAGAATTTGAGTAAAAAAGGGTAAGCATCGGCAGGAAAATCAGCTGTTTCCTAGCATATATTTCAAACAGGACATACAACTAATTTAACGAATTTCTCACCTATACACTGAGCAAAGTCATAAAATTATTATAAACGTACGTAGTCATTTATATTAAACAACAAACACTCGGCTAAACATTAAAAGGTCTCATCAACAACAATTTTCTTGCATCTAAGCGAGCCTGAACACTGATAGAATGAGCGTCCACTATTATTCGGTCGAACTGGCAACAAACTGAAGCAACAGCAGCTGCGCAAGTAGCTTCACAATCATCATTAACAGTGACAGAAATTTTACAACAATATGAGCAGTCAACACTGCAATCCGCACACACTGCGCAGTTATCAGGGGGAGGGGCAAAATAAATCTCATGAACTATGCCATAAGAAAGACAATATAGGTGGGCAACATTTATACAAGTAAAAGCCAACAAAGCGATAGCCCAGTGGATATCCAAAACATCACTTTGTAATACAATAAGAGATGACTGCGACAAGCACACAGGAGCATAAGTACGCGCAAACACAAATCAATACGCAATAAACGAACAAAGAAAGTGAAAATAAGACTAATTATCTTCCGCCTAATCAAATAAAAAACCAGAATGTATCTATCAGAATGACTGAATTTGTTTGATATGTAATGGCGAAATAAACCAGCTATTAGTCACTATAAATGTACAATTATTTTTAAGCGTTTTATTTTCTTAAAAACATACTTCTTAATATATATATATATATATAGTATATATATATATATATATATATATATATATATATATATATAATATATAATCTTACTGTGGGTATGAACAGAAGAAGTCATGTTCGGATAGAAAAAAATATATCAATTATGGAAAAATCAGGTAGACAGCGGATGCAAACATCTCGTATCGCAACACGAGAAAAAGGTAAGATATATCTATTAGTGCGAAATGCTGAAAAGTGGAAACGAACCTAAACGTAGTTTTACATGAGGCTTTGAAAGCACCATGGTAATGCCAGTGCACGAACAAATATATTTTTGCACATTTCTGGTCAACATAGATTTGTTGAAAGCGCTTCCAAATAGGGAAGGCTAAGCAAGAAACTTTAGTTAGTATATAATTGAAAATTGTGTAGACTGCGGCAGGGTGACTCAGTGGTTAGAGCGATAGACTCAAAAGCAGACGGAGGCAGGTTCGAGCGCTGTCTGCGGAAAATTCTGGATTGTGCGTGAGGATTTCCCAATAAGAACGAAACCGATCCACTGGATGAATTTCCTTTTCTACAGTATGCAACTCTTAGTTGATACTGACAAGTGTATGCAAATAATAGGACAGTTGTTTATACCCAGATTGTAAATTTGATATTGATATACGATTTCACCGCCCGCGCAAACAATGATCGGTTAAGTACTTTAGGAGTTACTTATAAAGACGAAACCGACCTACTTGACGAATCGCCACTGATACCATATTCAGTGTCTAGTTTATATTGGCATCACAAATACAACAAAAATACTGGAAAGAGTATATATATATATATATATATATATATATATATATATATATACATACGTTCATAAATATAGGTAACACGCACCACGTTTATCACGCATACTGACGCTTTTCAACAATAGCACGTTAATCATCAAAGAGCAAGGTTCATAGATGTTTTGCAGCCGACATCTTAATCATTTAGAATTATTGCGCATAACGGCTATATTCAATGAGACCTTTTGTTTAACTAAGTTCCCAGTGTATGTATGAAATGAACAATCGAATACAAAAAGTGTCAACAAGGCAAATACAATTAGAAGAAGAACACTGCATTATTTGTGCTTACCTCACATTTGTAGCATTTTACATGGAATTCTTTGTCCAAAGCGACAACACGAGCAACTTCGTCTGAGCCCTACACATATTGTCCAGGAAATGAAATAATAAAAACAAAAAACGAAAAACAAAAATGGAGACAAGAATTAATACTATTCTAAACTGTATTAATTCTTTAATAATTGACGCCAAAAGTATTGCAATCGCCCATAAGCCAAACAATAATAACATTCTTTTGGAATGCGATCCTTAATAAAATGCATAGTACCCTTTCCATTTCCAAAAATACAAAGAATTTCTTTACAGATAAAATAGCGTTTCTTTCTCATATTCTTCTCAAGTATCTACAATTGAACATTTCTTAATATATAAATTGAAAGAAAAAACTAGATAGAAAAATGTAAACATGGAGAGAGTACGAAATAAGGTAACAGCCAATCAATTGCGTGCGTCACCTCCAGTTCAAGCTCAATGCCTGAACATTCTTCTTCTGCTTGCATAAATCCGGCTGCAATTTGGCTTATCCATAAAGCCTTGTATGTAGCTAACTCCCGTCTGTTATTGCATTTAGTAATTACCTTAAATGCTACGTCTGGAGAACATCGTGTGATGTCTCATCGATGTGTTGCGCAATTGTAGACGTGTATTCACCGTTTGATTTAAAGCAGGTGTTTAAGTTGCATTGTTCTATCATTCGAGTAACTAACCGTCTGGTTAATCGGTCTTGCGCATGCATATTGGTAAATAATATTTGATGTCGACATTAACGACTGTTTCTCTTTGATTGTCAGTAAAAACAAGTGTGTAACTTAAAATAATTCTCGTGGTTTAACAGCATTAAATGTGCGTGTTAATGCCGCTTCATCTTTCTTTTGTGCTATTCGGGAAAATGCATTACCCTTAAATGGGATGCGCTAAACATAAAAAATACCAATCGATAAGCTAACAGTTGAGGCATTATCAATGGGCCGAAATTATCGAATTCATCATTCTAATAAATGCAATGTTGATTTTGAGGCAGTATTTGAATTGATATTTTAAACATATGAAGCTTTATGGATAAACAAATTGTAGCCAGATTTATGCAAGCAGGAGAAGCATGCTCAGGCATTGAGCTTGACATGGAGGTGACGCATGCAATTTATTGATTGTTCCCCTTTTTCACACTCTCTCCATGTTCACATTTTTACATTTTGTTTGGCCTTTCAATTTATATATAAACAAATGTTCATTTGTAGATACTTGAGAAGAATATGAGGAACGTTTATTGTATCTGATAAAATTTCTTTTCTTTTTCTACACGGAAAGGTTATTATGAATAATAAAGCTGCATTGGTTCCACATATTTGTAAGGAGTAGTTCATAAAAATAGCAAACGCTAAAAAACAAACACAATCACAAATAATTATCGTTCTAAATGTAAACGGAAAGAATAAAGACGACTACTAAAATCGTGCAGCTAAAATAGGTATATAACTTAACTTTCATTAATTGTACGGGTATTGATTAGTTTAAAAAATAAAGTTGGTGTGATTGATATAAAGGCCAACCAAATTTTATTTAACCAGTCAAACCTAGATTTGGAGAATTGTTATTACCACCCGCGCAATCAATTATTTCCTAATTGTTTAACTTTTATACATGCTGAGAAAGCTGCAGCAAAGTATCGTTTGTGACCACATAGAAATCGTGTAGCCGACATTTTCCGTCAAGTACAATGTATGCAAAACTACTAGAGGTGAGAGCTGCATCTATAATTTTGCTTTCTTTCTACTTGCAGTTTTGGGTGATTCTCGTTAGTTTGCCGTCGCGTCTTGATGATAACTATAGAAGTTCTTAACGCATCAGACCATGCGGCTGACGGTAGTTCTTCGATGTTGTGCGACCGATTTAACATAATGTAATTGGTGTTTATTTCAAGATCTCGAATTTTATTTAAATAGAACAGTAGATACATTTTCATCAATGAGTTCTCATAGGCTTTCGCTAGGACAAACAAATATCAACGTCTTCTGGGTACTGAGTTGCAAAAGGACCTTTGATAATGAAGCGGAACTATTAAAACATTTCCAAATGACATTGTTTATCGGCAGACTTCCGCAGATTTTCACCCATTAAGTTGTCTTTTGGTTATTGAGTATAGAGAGTCAGCGATTTATAATTACGGATAATGCAAAAATATTGACCGAAAATGAGATTGCTAACCGAAATACCCGACGTTTCCATCCAGTTACCGGAGTTGAACTGTGTAAATGAGAAAACTAAATTGATCGAGTAGAACATTGTAGTAGACAAAAAGGCAAAAAATTTCTAGCGAGTTATACCTGAGTAGACACCGACAAAAGCAGAACTGCCAGTTCCAAATCATGGATTCCGGTACAAAACAAACGCCGGGAAATAGAAATAAAACAGAGTAAACTTCAATGTGATATTTAAGCAGCCAAGGCATAGAATTTGACCTTTCCCATAAAAAGGACAGACTACTACTACTTCTACTACTACTACTACTACTACTATTACTACCTCTGCTACTACTGCTATTGCTACTTTTACTGCCGCTAATACCGCTATTGCTACTGCCAGTGCAACTATTACTTCTATCAAACAGCATTAATTTAGTGTTTAGAGCCTCACTGCCGCATAACCCCAAAATTTATAATTAAAAACTGAGTGATGTCATTATTACGCGTGAGTCGTGATAACTGATGTTGCTTGATACCGTATTGTTAAGCTACGCTGGAGTAGCAGGTGATAAGTATGGCAGTTTTTCTCAACTGTAGTGAAATTTATTCGCTTAAAAAGAAGCATAGTGTTGGTATCCTTTATAGGGTTAGTGCAAATTTGATATAATATACAGCGAAAAACATTATTAGAGGTAAAACATATACTACTAGTAGTAAACAGCATTATATGAGGAAAATACATCGATATTTTACTGCCACGAAATTCGTAGTTATGTTCGAAGTAATGCCTTCGTATATTAAATATATTTCAAAGTTTTGAAAAGAACTTGGAACGAACCGTTATGTATCCAATACTTATTCATTCAAACTTATGTAATCAGTCTCGATTTGATAATCAGCCAACGTGTAATCGATTTTTAATTCTATTCAATGATTTTCCCATTTATAATTATGTGTATGCATTTGTGCTTGTGTGTGTGTGCGTGTTTGCATGTAAGGGTCAATTATATATAGAATGTAAAGTATGACTGCATTAAAGAATAAATTGTTTGACTGACCTCATCCGGCACGATCGGTAAACCACAAGCTGCGCAACGAGCTGAGTGCACCAAATGGTAGTCATGCAAGCAATAAATGTGATTCTGAGAATCGATCGTGTAACCAACTCCATCAAGGCATTTATTGCAGATACAACATTGAAAGCAACCCGGATGATAGGAGCGACCCATTGCCTGCAGTATCTTAAATATTTAAAAGAAAGAAGACCAATGATTAATAAAATAAACGATGTAATAACGATGAAGAAGTACAAAACGGACTGAAATCTCACCTTTAACGAACAACTAACAAAAAGTAGTCCACAAGATGCTGATAAACTATTAGTCATTCTGGTATAATTAAAAAGGAAGATTGAAACGTATTGCGAAGTGACATTTTAAATAACAATAATATCAAAAAATTACTTGGACAACGATTATTATCTAATCAGGCTTATAAACTTAAATTATACATCACATTACAGTGAAAACTTGATTGTCTTCATTTCATAGACATTGAAAAACATAAGTGAAAAACAACATACACGCGAAAATAAACAACAAACGGAATGAGCTCCATTAGAACTTTCGATGTCATGAATTAACACGTATATTCTACTAGAATACCGAGGATCTGTGAAAGCTGCAGACAGTCGGTTCGTCGTTTGATGACGATAATTCTGATCCCTTACTAAAGAGCCATGCCGTAAGTCACTCTCTATCGGGCTGGCGATATCAGCAGGACAAACTAAGACATTGATAAAAAATCGGCTGGAGCATCGATTTGTTTTCAATAGTTAGATTATCGTGCTCGTTTAGTGGCATCAAGGATTAAAACACCAATGCGAGTAAGAGTCCCAAAATCACATTGTCTGTCGTGTCGGAGATTTCTGTGGTTATGTGGAAGTTGCAAATTGTAATAAAAGCATGCGATGAAAGATTTATACTCAGATATAAAAAAGTAACCATATTATGAGAAAACATTTCGACAACTACCATTAAGCCTCCAGAAAATGTCAAATCAATTTGCAAACCAAGGTCTTGTAAATATAACTCTATGGAAAACATGTAGTTTAGTCATACGGCGAGGTAGTACCCTATGTAAATGGAATACTCGATCGTGTCTGAGAACCGATAACCTACTAAGAAAAGTGTCCTCCTTTTAAAAACAAGTTGTGATGCTCAAATCAATTCGCTCGGGTGTTTGTTAGTAATAGTCGTGCTAAGATGCATTAGCTCTAGAAAAAGCTAGAAATGAGGTGACTGTCGACGCAACCTCCTTTAGTACTGGAGCGTAATTATAGCCATCATACGTAGTGGCCCACTTCTTGACATTGTCTTCCAGCTGTCTTATGGAAAAGCATATTCTACCTTGGGTCATGAAGATCTATGCTTTATATAATCTTAGTGTGCGAAAGAGATAGATCTCCATTCATGTCTCAAAGTAAGTTACGAAATAACGAGAGTGGAAATTCGCTAACGTAGCTTTTAAAAGTGTACGCGCGAACGAAGCTATCCGTACATAGACTATTAGAAATTAAGTTTATAAACATTAAAAAATCAAACAAACATACCATTTCGGTGATTATATGGCCACACACAGTGCACTTTTCAGCTGTACGTTGGAATCCACAGTACTTAGACGAAATTTTGAGAATAAATTACAATTAAAAGACGAAAATCAATTTAACTAAGACAAGAAAAAACATTTTATGGTACAAAAATAGTCATAAAAAACGATAATAACAAAATATTAAATCATGACATAATTCATAAAGTATTATATATATATAACAATTCCTCCTCTGGACATTCTCTTTCAGAGTATCAAAATAAAATCAGCAATACAACAGCCTTTAATGTCGAATGCAGAATTGCCATATTGCTACGAGTAAAAGAAGTTCTATAATAATAATTAAACAATTAAAAATTAAAAGAAAGTTGTAAATAAGGAATCCATCAAGAGGTAAATAACCGCCAGAGCAAAACGTTAAAACGAGGCCAGCAAGAATTCTACATTATCTAATCTAGCCATATCGCACGCGAGGCAATATTGAGATCAGGAATAATTTATCTGTCGATCTACTAATTAATCCTGTCAATCTACTTCAGAAATGGATTCATATTAAATTCAACAAATTACTAAATCAACAATACAAACTAAAACACAGTCGACGTGAAAATTCATTTACCAGCATTCTTATGTTCAGAGTCATGTTTAAGAATGTACACACAGTAACTTCATTTTTCACCTGTATGTCCATAATTATGTTACAAATTTTATATATATATATATATAGCAAGGCTAATTTTAGTCATTTTATTCTATGTACAGAACACAATTTTCATCTTGTCAGTTCTGTTTTTAGCACGACTAATGTTAGGAGTCATCTCATTTTAGTATGTACAAAATACTATTTTCAGTTAATCTATGTTCTTAGTGTTAGATTATGAATGCCGCTCAATTTCGACCATTAGGCTATTTTTCTAGAAAGGTCTTTTGCATTTGTTTAAATTATTCTTAATATGATCAATAAAATGTGATCAGCACTCAAAAGGCTATTTGCCTATAAAATAAATAAATGATAGATTGTGTTATCTTGTAAATTAGCCATCTTACAATGTTCAACGAATAGAAAATCTCGCTGGCCAATTTATATCTATATTTAATCTTATATGCCTATATAGAACATCACCTGTATACCGCCTGCATGGTAGTCACGAGAGGCTGTGTACAATTTAAGTTATAGGTGTACAACAAACGCTGGAAAAGCACCTCAATCATTTATGTGAGGACATGTTTTTCAAAAAGAGTGGGTAATATTTAACTCATGCTTTAACTTATTAAGCAGATAACAGCATTAACATTACCTTAACTATATTCAACGACTAATTAATTAGATGTAATCAAAAACAGAAAACCAATTCTTCATTGTCTTGAATGGTTGCGTAGTAAGGGCTTGTAATTTTAATTCTCCGCGATTTGCGTTCGCGGGTTGTCGCTTTGCACTATCAGTTTCGCATAAGATCCGATTGACTCCCATTTCCAAGTTCGCATCGAGTTCGTCTTCTTGTTGACTGGGTGCGTATTCGTCCCTTTCTTCCGAAGGCTTCAACATCGTTCATACTAACCACTGGAGATAATGTACGATCTAATTTTCGTTAGATCCTACCTCATTTGCAGTGGTTAGTATGAACGTTGTTGAAGTCTTCGGAAGAAAAGAACGAATATGTTCTGTTATATTATTATTCGACACCTGAGATTCTGCCCAGGCTACATTGCATACAATGGCAGTCGCTATTCCATCTTCCAGTATGAAATTCGTACCATTTAAATGATCAGTAATCACTCACTTCAATTCTGATGCTATACAGTTAAGATCTTGACGTATCTTCCAGGTTTGCAATTCTTGGCAATATAGGTGATGAATTGAATATGAGAATCGCATGAATTGAAGCAACTTTCTTCAACCTTCGCAGTTAACGCAGAAACGCGAACATCTCACACGACCTTGACGATCCTGTGTACAGTGCATTTGCACGTGAGGCTTTTTGTACGCTAATAAGACTTGACCCCTTAGAGTTGAAACTATGACGCTTATAAAAATTTGACCACCGCTGATTGAAAAGCAAAGCACAGGAGTTACCAACGTCGAATAAATAACGCTGGGATTTGTAGACGTATTTTTGGATCGGCAAACAAGTGCACCTTGTTAGAAAACAAAATTGACTTCATCAACAGCGCCAGACCGCTCACTTTTTACGTATACCTTCGGTTCCATAGCCCACTGGAACATCATTCTTTCAGCTAGAATCAGATTTATCAGACAGATTTTTTCATGCAAGAACGAGATAAAGTCAACTATAATAGAATTGGTACTTTATAACCCGTTCGTCGACCAACAGGAGACCGAAATATGCATCATACTGCTCGGATGGACACCCTGCGCAATATGGCGTCAAACCGACCTCAACAGCGATCTTCTTGGACAGACCTAACTGCGAGGTTAGGTTGTGTTCACGAAGCGATACAGTTAAAATTAGAACGAATGTGTATTCTTGATGCTGCCCTACCTTAAGGTTGGCTTGGCCTTAATGCCGTGTAAAATTCTAAATTGTCTTACTTCCCTGTGTTGCCAAGGTATCATCATCGGCAATGTAGCTTCTCTTCACAAATCATTCCCGTTTACAATTTTATCGCTATAAATTATTATTTAGTTTTCCTTCTTTAAAAAAATTTCTTCTACCTTTGTTATCATGATTTTATAGCTGTGAGGGCAATTATACCGAATTGCTGTCTATGATAATGGCATACTACCGATTACAATCAAAACACGAAATATTGCAAGAAATATAATCATTTCAATTGTGAAATATTTTCCATATTATTAGTAAGTAGGAAGTCTAACGTACATGCTTGTTCCAAAACAGTTTAAGTTAATGATTGTTATGCTAAATTTTTAGTTTAATTCCATATTAAAATTGTGGTATAACTATTAGATTCAAAATGGCTTCTGCCACATGCCGTATTACCTGACTAGAATTTAGCAATGTTTAAATTATCACACTGTTAGTGCACTGGCATTAACATGGAATTTTATTTTGCCACCAAAAGTTTAAATATATTTAAACTCTATTGCATTTTGTAATAATTCTTTTGTCCCCTTTATCCTAATTAGACCAAAGTAATTGCGCAATAGGCAAAGCTTTCCCACAACACTAAAACTCAAATCCAGACGAAATTTAAGAGGTTATTATTGCAGAAACGATAACTAATTCAGAATTTCCGAGGCACGGTTATGAAATTCACTTCAAATCGTGAAAAGCAATAGAAATAAGTGCAAAATTTGAGCACAAACTGGTGAATTGTATCACGATTAGCCGTAACACAAATTTACCCTACTAATTTTGGTGTAAAATTTCTATTATCAAAACTTTAATTTTTTCATCTATCCAACGTTTTTTAATTTAAAATAAAATTGTTTTTAAACTAATTATCATGGATGACATGTTAATGCAGCACTAGTATTACTCCATGCTACCAGACTTTAAAGTTTTGGAATTGATTCGAGGCCAGTATATGATCAGAAATTCAACAATGGTCTCGTCATGGGTCATTGAACAGGAACATGATTTGTGCTATCAAGTTATTCTTGGACGCTTTGTGATGTACCATCATCGTAAAACTTAGATAAGAAAGCAAAATTTGTTAAAGACTCGTTTCTCATCTTGCTTGCCAAGCAAGCAAGCAACACCGGTTGATGGCTGAAACCACAAAGGAGGACACCAACAATCTCGTGGAAGATCACTAGCAGTGGCTATAGTGGCAACCACTTGATTTGCCAATGTCGTACTCTCACTAGCCAAATCACCTATATAATCAAATATCTGCGTGAGTTTAGCGGAGAATAGCATGCGTTGAAGAGGCCAGATTAATTAAGTATTATCGGAATAATTTTCTGCAACCCACTGTGTGAGAGATATAGATCTGGGTTTATGTATATTTGTTCGTGTTTTGAACACTGTGAAATAATGGGTGCGCCATTTGACACAAAATCGAGTTAAAATAATTATACTTTTCAATTAGGAAAGGATTACAGCAACCAACTGACATTTTCTAAAAACAATAAAAATAAAAAATATTTGTGTATAAAGCATGGTGGGTGCCAGAAAAATTTATGGACGTCTGGCAGAACACAGGATATGTGCATTGAATTCTGCTTGTGTTTAGATCCTTATTGATTTTATTTCATTCAAGTGTTCTTAAGTAGTAAGCATGCAGTGCATCGTGACTGATATCACGAACAGTAGTATAAGATTAATCAATTAAATACAGATTCCGATCTTAATAAGAACACCTGACCCACTATGAACATACATTTGTCAATATAAACTAAGAATTGTATAATGTAAGAAGGATAATTCATCCGGTAAAAACGGTTTCTGCCATATTGGGAACTCATCACTTACCATACAGAATTTGCCGCAGAAAGGACTAGAATCTAGGCACGTCTGCTTCGGAATCCATTGCTTTAACCATTGAGCCACCCTGTCACATACTACAAACAATTTTCAATTATTGAGTTAAAGTGCTCATTTCTGACCTTTTTGCTGTGAATTTCGCCGCCTTTTTCTTGTGAGGGACAAATGATAGGTGAGACAAATATAGCATACCTTTAAACCTAATATTCAAACTAACCGCATACAATCTGTCATTATAGGACAGACACCGCGCTACCTGGGGATGTGGTATTTAATTGAACATTTGCATATTAAATTAAGTAGTATAAGATCACGGGATATTTTATTGCCTTTCAACAGTTCCAGCTAGTGAAGTGGCATAGGGGGTCTAGTTATCAGGATGCATAAATGAACTTCTAAGAAAGTGCCTTATCAAAAGTACTCTACATTCCCTTACGAGATGCGACAATGATGTCGAATCAAGTAGCACATGGAAAGAACAAGTCGGTTAGTAAATTTTGCTTTTTTTAAAGGCCTCCTGACGCCCAGTTGACAATGAGCTAAACTATCCAGAGCGAATATATATATATATATATATATCGAGTCAAAAAATGGTCCAAGCGGTGGTAAGCATTGAAAATCTCAACCAAAGTGAGTTCATACACAAATGGAGATCAGTCCCTTGCTCAATGGGCTTCCGAAGCGTCTAGAAACGTAAGTAAAAAATCAATGCTTCTCCACTATACCATGCGGGGAGCCATAAAATCATATGGAAGTCTACGATTACATACCTCCCAATGTCATGAATAACATGAAGAGTTATGCCGAGCGACGGTTTTTTTCAAAGTCGTGAAAAATTAGAAACAAGTGAACTATTACACAAGATAGAGTTCAAAATGATTATTTACTAATTATTAGAAAATTCATAGAAAACGCCTTAAGTCAAATAAATTAAAAAAAGATAATGTTATGATGACTCTAACATAAAAGTCCGACAGAAAATTCCTCTGAGAGACCAGTAATTCGTACATTAGCAATCCATACCCATAGCGATTCTCTAATAAATGAAAATCAGGGTAGCGATATATTTCTTTTACTAAAATAAAAGAAACTGCCGAAGCTTCATAAACTTTGAAAATACTTTCCAGTGTACATTTCAATCATTGTAGCATGGCAACACGAGCAACATATTGAGTAGTTTGAATTTCGTATAAGGTGTGCCGGATAATGTTTACCAAATAAAATGTCATTAATCATGCACATATTTTATTCCAAATTATTACGTGATAAAATTTAAAAAAAACGATATATATATATTAGGGGTGAGAGCCGCATATCTAATTTTGATTTCCATATATATTCAATGCGATTTGATCCTCGCTAGTCAGTCTGCCGGCCTACTCTAATGATCATGGAAGGTCGAGACGCGTTAGTGTGTGTGACTGGCGGTAGGTTTCCTATGTTGTTCGACGACTGGTTAAATACAAACGGATTGGTGTTAACTTCAAGCTCGCAAACTTGATTTAAACAGAGAGTGTATATTCGTATGTCTGTTTGTGTTTAAGGGTCTTTCTCGTTATATTGCAAAAAAGATGTACGAGATCTGGTCATTCTTGTATTGATTGCGACAAAAATGCGAACAGTTGGTTAACTCTGGGACTATCAATACAAGAATGACCAGATCTCGGACATAACTTTACAACACAACGGCAAAGACTACACGCAGACATACGCACATACACTTGGAAAACAACCCAAACGATATATATGGTGAAAGTTTCAAATAGTTAATGTTCGTGACTGCATAGAAATTGTGCAGCCAACATTTCCAGTAAAGTAAAATGTATGCGAGACTACTAGAGGTGAGAGCAGCATATTTAATTTTGCTTACGATATATGTGCAATGCGGTTTGATCCTCACTAGTCAGTTTTCCGTCCTACTCTGATGATGATCACGGAAGGTCGAAAAGCGTTAGTGCTATGTTGTTCGACGATTGGTTAGATACAAAGGGATTGGTGTTTACTTCAAGCTCGCAAACTTGATTTAAAGAAGAGAGAGTGTATATTCGTATGTATGTATTAGGTTTTGCGAACCTAGTAACAAATTAGTTCAGTTGTGACCAGAAGGATAAACAAAGGCAGCATGAACGGAAAGTATAATCTCATGCACATTCGTTTCGTGCTTACTGGCGACTCATCAGTAGGAGCCGGTATTATGCCCTTTAACCACTATATATTTGGTAGAAGAATGTGGAATAGGAGATTGTACCGTCCTATTAATCCACATTCTTCTACCAAATATATAGTGGTTAAAGGGCGTAATACCGGCTCCTACTGATGAGTCGCCAGTAAGCACGAAACGAATGTGCATGAGATTATACTTTCGTTCATGCTGCCTTTTGGTTATCCTTCTGGTCACAACTGAACTAATTTGTTACTAGGTTCGCAAAACCTAATACATATTAGTTCTTCGCAACAAACAGTATTTAACTGTAATATATATTCGTATGTGTCTGTTTGTGTTTTGGGGTCTTTACCGTTATATTGCAAAATATGTACGAGATCTGATCGTTCTTGTATTGGTATAACCAGCAAAGCGAACTTTTGGTTCACTCACAATCCATCAATACAGGAATGACTAGATCTCGACATAAATTTGTAATACGAGAAAGCCTACATGCAAAAAGACATACACACAGATACATACGCACATACACTTATTAGTCAACCAAAACAATATATATATGCTATATATATATATATATATATATCAAGCCATCAAAACAATAATGACCAGATCTCAGACATCACTTTTCAATACTGCGAGAATGACCTTTACATGCAAACACGCATACACACAAACACAAACGCATACACACTCACCAACTAGCCAAAACAAGAAACAAAAGTAAAAACGAGTCAGATTTGGTACCAATAGCATAATAAATTGAAAACCCAAAATGTATAAATATGTATGATTGTATAAGAGATGATTAGTATTCAAGAAATAAATGGCCTTATCCACTTTGTTATTTGTGTTGTTTTCCTAATTATAAGAATACTGTGTTAATTAAAAGGGCATGGATATAATAAATATATATATATATATACATATATATAGATATATATATATATATATATATACAGACATTGGTTTAGACTGAAGGATAATGTTAAGAAAATCACTATGTTAATATGAATCCAAATCAATTGATTTTGCCAACCCATTAGCAGAATAACATATCGGCTATATTAACAGAATTAAATTGCGAAACAATAAATACAATGGAAAAAAGTAAAAATGAGGCCTTACGAGATAGTCCTCCTCACAATATATTTTATCTTGGTCCTTATAGAAAGTTTTACCACGAAGTGTCCGACCTGAAGTATAAAGAACAAAAAGTTAATTCACTAAAAGATAAAAAGTCTCAACTGCAAACAATGAAATTTACATCTCAATATAGGTTACTAAACATGGATTTCAATATCACTTATTAGTTCATCGTGCAATAAATCAGTGCCCATTTAAGTTACTCATTAGAATGCAGTGAAACAAACTGCGCCCAGGTAGATTCGTGCCTGCAAAAGACCTATTCAGCTAATAGATCAGACTAGTAAAGTAAGTTTAAGGAAACTATGAGTGAAAGTCGCAACTAAACTCTTTTAAACATTGTAGCTCCATAATTCAGTTTTACGTCGTGCTCTGATGATTACCAAGATATTTAGAAACGACTACTTAAGGAATTGATATCAACACTCACGAAATTACTCTCTGTTTAATTGTAGAACGCAATATAATCAATGCGAAAGCTACAGGACTTTTGTGTCCATTAGGCAGTTTGTTGTCGTACCACGATGATTGCATGGGATGTAATTTGCAAACGTTTTAAGATTGGTTAAATAAAAATGAGCTAGTGTTTATTGAAAGTAGCGAACTTCATTTGAAGAATGTTTGTCGCCACTCGCGCAAGCAGCGATTGTTTTAGAAACAACGGGAAATTTTCTTTAATGCTTTTGCAACACACATTAAATGACATTTACACCAAAACCATATAGATTAAATAAACTAATTTGAATTGTGCATAAAAGACTACGAAAGTTACAAAAGGATTGCCTTACTCAAGAATAACAACATTATTGGTTCCAAAAGTATGGTAAAACTTTTTCATAGTTGATCATTGACAAATAAAATAAAAAATAACTTACGACAACAACAGCATACAAAGCACGAATTATGATAAATACACCCCATTGCTTGACAAGCCTCGCTGACGTTCACAATCCGTTCCTCGCAGTGCGTGCAAATTCCTAGTAAAATAATCAGAACAGTAATAAAGCAAATTAGAAATCAAAAGTATATATATATATATATATATATATATATATATATATATATATAAATATATATATATATATATATATATATATATGTATATATATTCTTGTTAACCTTACTAAAAAAGTTTAAGCACATTTCAAATTAAAATTATCAAGGAATTTTGGTATACCTCCGTCTAGATGGGGCATATGCTTGTTTGATTTAACTATATGTCACTATTTTGATAGATATGAAAAGAGTGTCTCTGATAGAGTACGATTTAACTTTTCAATTTTTCTGTTTGATACCAGGTTCGTATTGTAGCTACAATGTATTCCATGATGGATCGAAACCAGGAGGTGTTTAAAGTTGCGGAACAAAGCCTCTTTCGTGTTTGCTTTTCGTAGGGTAAGTGCCATTCCCAGCTCTTGGTTAAAAAGGGGTTGTTTAATTGTAATCAGTTATGAGAATTTTAATGTTCTCTAAAAAATTACTCGTGGATTAAGTTTGGTAATTTGCTTATGTAATTTGTTGAGTTATGGTTCTATATTTACAAATTTGTATATGTAGGCAATGATGTATTGTTATAAATATCTTGTATTGATCGCTTGGGAATTGTATATTTATAGGTAAATTTATGTTCTATGAAAGATACCTATTTGCCTTGTTTATAAAACCATGGTCTTGTATATATACTTCTATATATATATATATATATATATATATACACACAAATATATATATATACATGCGCTGGTGTGTGCATGAAATAACACAAACAGTACCAAATAGAAAACACAGGACATCGAGTGGACAATAAATTTATCTATATTACAAAACGCCTCAGCAGAAACCAGAGAATCTACAACTAGAAAGAATCAAAACCACATTCATTCGGGTGAGATTCATTAAACTCACTTTTGGCAAGATTCAATTGCACAAAAAATACAACTACGCTATGCTATTGCTATCTACATTCGATATAATGTTTAATCGAAAATGACAAAAAATTTTGTTAAATGTTGAAAGTGACGCAAGTGTGTCCACACAGTTCACATTAATACTGAATATAATTTATCAATACTTAGAAATTCGTGAAAGATCCAGGTCTCGCGAGTGTGAGGTTTCACCATAAGGATCTTACCCAAAAGCCATATGCTCCAAAAAATTAAAAAAAAAATTTCTAAATTAGAAGGCTATTTGAAAACAATAGACGCACGCGTGCAGATATATCATTTGGTGTGTGTGATCAGATTTAATTAGATACTTATTGTTTTTCAATACTTCATGAATTGACAATATTGTAAACTATAGTACATCTATTTATAATAATCTTAATAAGAAATTAAAGTATATTTCCCTTTTCTACAAATAAAGTTAACGAAATTAATATAGACACAAATCTAATTGTATCTAACAGACTGTAAAATACAGCAATAATGCCATGAGTTACACATACTGACGCGTTTGTAACTTCCCTAATCACTAGCAAAGCATGACGAAAAACTGATTAATGAAATTCAAAATATCGTGCTTCGAAGCGTATCAGTACGTGTGACTGATTGTGTTGTCCGACCGATTATATAAAACAGAATTGATGTTTATCCCAGGCTCGCAAACTTGATTCAAAGAAATGTTATCACTATCCACACAATCAACGGTAGCTTTATTTCATACTTGACACTGCTGAAATGGTGATCATTTTAGTTATATTATTAAAATTTTTGCCCTATAATTTAACTTGCATTTTGATTTTAACATGTATTGAAAAAAGTAAATCTTACAAAATCATTGATAATCAAACCATGCAATATTCTACATAATGCATAATTCTTCGTTTCCTTCATGAGTAAATCGTCGCAAAGTGAGAATATATTACCGAACTCGAAAGCCATTGAAATAGTTAGTTTTTGTAATCCAAACTCACTATAGAAGATAAACGAGTCATCGTTATGTCTGTTCTTCAATTGTTTTCTTTTTAGTAATCCAGTTCTTAAGCCGTCAGTGTCAATTCTGCTGTATCTATTAATACACGTTCCTTATTAGTTTCATTTGTATCATCAACTACTTCAATTAATAATCATCATCACGCATTAACGCACACAAGCACGCACTTAGACACACACACGCGCGACCCTTTGATTTTTATATTGAAAAACTCAATTGTGGAACTAGGTGGTCTTTGTTAATGAAGGAAAAACATGTGTTTTAAAGAATTTTTATAACCATTTGTGCAATCAATGATTGTTTGATTTTAAAAAACAGAAAATCGACGGCATGAACAAATACAAAATTTTTAACTGATTGATTAATTGGCACCAATCACTCATCTTTAGCCACAAATTATTGACGTAAAACACAATATTCAATACAAACATGTAAACTTGCGAAATTAAATTGATAAATCGCACAGCTATGCGTATGGATAGACTGGCAGCTAAATGGCGTGACGAATTATATACATCCCGCATAAACCTAGAATGACTGTGATTAATATTTTTATTTAGGAGCATTATTTTCTTTTTACATGCATACATCGCAGTCCAACGACAGACGTACAAACCAAAGATATTTTCAAGTGATATCAAAAATGTTACCGATGACATGCTCGCAAACAAAACTGTTATAAACGACGGAAACAGCCAACTATTTATCTCATCATACTAAATTTTATCTATCAAACTATATTGTTACAAACTAAGCCGGCCTAAAGGGCAGGTTAATCAACATAAAAGGCAAACCTACTACATATACCTTGTTATAGCACGGACATTTAATATAAAACTTCCGATACTATTATTATTATAATCAACTCTGTATCTCATTCATTATTACCACACAATAGACACTGCAATATTATTGTACATCAAAATACGGACTGGTCTCTTTTTCATATATCAACAAGAGTTTCACATATAAAAATCCTAAGTATATTTACTCTACCTTATTAAATTTATGGAAATATATAATTCCTCTGTTGCATCGTCATGAAAGTGTTCCAAAAAATTACTATATACATGATCACAATTTATAAAATATTAAAGTAAACCGATTATTCAATGAACAATAAATAATTCATAATAAGAATCAAACGAGAACTCCATATCCGATAAAAATATTTGAACATGCCAAGCCTTTTCGAACATCAGAGCATAAATATCTAAAAAATTGATGCTCCAAATATCAACTTTATACAAGGCAAATAGGTATCTTTCAGAACATAAAATATATAAATATACTTACAATTCCCAAGCGATCAATACAAGATATTTATAAGCATCAATACATCAATGTCTACACATGTCAAATTTTGTAAATATAGAACCATAACTAAACAAATTACATAAATTAACAAACCTAATCCAACGAGTAATTTTTTTAGAGCACATTAAAATTCTCATAACTGATTACAATTAAACAACTCTTTAAATAATAAGTAATCTCATTCTACGAAAAGCAAACACGAAAGAGGTTTTGTTCGCAACTTTAAACACTTGGTCGATCCATCATGGAATACACAGCTACAATACGAACCTGGTATCAAACAGAAAAATTGAAAAAGTTAAATCGTACTCTATCAGAGACACTCTTTCAAATCTATCGTACAGTGACACATTAAATCAAACAAGCATACAGCCCTTATCTAGGCGGAGGTATAGACCAAAAATTCCTTGATAATTTTAATTTGAAATGCGCTTAAACTTTAGTTAACAAGAATTGAGAAGCACGGATGCAGCCGTTTATTTACCACGTCTTCATTATATACCTTCTTTTAACTAAATTAAACCTATTTTACAGTACACTATAAATAATTCCTTCAGCTTGAAAAATTAAAAATGCATCTAAAATCCCCCCAGGCCCTCCTTAAAAATTTAAAATTGATTTTACAATTCAAAATCTACATATTCATACTCGCTAAATCCATTCTTGAATAACTGTCAAATGAATGGTTAATAACTGCATCGATTTTCACTAAATTTTGCACGATAATTCGATTAAGGTTTGTTTTCGTCCTATATTCATTATATTTAATTTAGGACATAGATGTATAATAATTACTAAAAAATCAAGAATTCCAACAGCAATGCTACCAGCAGTGGACATTACAATAAGATAAGACAGCTTTTTAATCACCTTCTATTGCACCTCCGTTGCTGTAGATTTTGAATCATATATCTGATAGTCCTAATATTTGAAATAATCAAACTTATACAAATCAAACTGTTATACAAATAGCGGCTTTTTCAAAACTATACGTAGTCCAGTAATTATTCTGTTTATCTTATATTATTTTAGTTCGCCTTGATTAGAACTTACTAGCATGTAAAAGTAATTTGCAAAACATATTGTTGGAATTATATATATATATATATATAACTCTCTTGGCACAAAAATAATACTTTCACTTTGCCTTTCGAATAGACTCGTCAAAACTGATTTAGGATAGACAAGTATGTCTGGAGAATCGCCACATTCAAAGGATGCTCTTGTTCCTTATATGCTATGCCAGTGAGCAACACTATTTCTATATTAATTAAACATTCCTTTAATAAAAGTTGCGATCTTGATATAAACACATGACGCATTATGTACATAAATTTTTCAGTATAAACTAAGTATTGTATAGTGTAGATAAGGTAATTCATTCAGTAGATCTTTTTCGTTCTTATTTAGAACTCATCACATACTGTCCATAATTTGCAGCGGACAGAGATCGAAATCTGGCACGACCGCAGCATGATAGCCCAGTGGTTAGAGCACCAGATTACGAAGCAGACGTGCCCAGGTTCGAGCCCTGTCAGAGACAAATTCTGGACAGTACGTGATGAGCTCTAACTAAGAACGAAACCGGTCTACTGGATGAATTCTTTTCTACACTATAAAAAATATTGTAAATTACCACATTCTGAAATACTGTCAGACAATCGCTATGCTTGCTGATATAATACCACTTTCTGCAAGCATCTGTAGAGTTAATTTAAAGTCCAAAATTGCTCAGAAGGTAATATTCACGCACATTTTACCTAACCATGGATAATTTTCAGAGTAGTTATAAATTTTATTTCTTATTGCATTTGTATGTTTTTAACATAGTTAAAATAAACTAGTATTTTCTCCATTGCCACATCTTCCCGCAATCACTCAGTGCTAAATCTAATCTAATGATACTCTAAAATTACAGTAAGATTATTCTGATATCGAAAAAGATTCTCAGATAGCCAAATTGGAGTATCAGACGATTTAAATTGAGATTTCAGTACATTCAATCGGACATTGTAGACAAAAGCAAAAATTTAAACACGGAGAAAAATATATTGCTAGAACAGTGCCAAAATATAGCAATGAATTTAAATTTTACTCTGTTAAACTTTCGGACGATTTTCCAGTGTTATCACACACGATCGTGAAATAGTTAAAAAGCCGAATTGAATGGATACGCTACCCATTCTACACATCGCCACTACCAGACAATTTACAGCACACTTGACCTATTAGTGACTGTCTGAGGATCCACCGTCCAAGAACTAGCAAATTATCGATTTCTCAGGTGTCCACTACCAAACATATGTTTGCTTATACAACAAAACGCCTACTAAACCCAAATGTAAAGGAAGTACTCCTTGATATCGAACAGTAAAACATTAATTATGTATACAAATACGCTAGCTGCTCAGTATGCAATGTAGACCGTACTGGCGAATTCAAGTCTTTCAGTGTAAATAAAGATAGTAAAGTGCAGAACAATTCGGCAAAATCTACAAATTGTTTTAATAAATATCCCATACAAAATCAGACAAATTTACATGTTTCAAAAGAACAAAACGAAAATCAAATAAGCACAACGGAAGCTGTTATCTGTAGCAATCTTAATCCTCAACTAATTAAACGAAACCTGGTGACTTGTTTGTGTGTAAATCAGCATTTTCGCTTCCCGCTTCCTGTTCTCCATTGTCTAATGTATGTATCTAATCCATAACTGGTTATACAAATTATCAGATATTTCAGTTATGCTGAGTTCTAGCGAAAAGGAGATGAAATTTGACGTTATTGTGCATACCTACCTTAAAGTAAATATATGCTTCAATACCAATTTATTACACAATCCAAATTAAAATAATGAAATGACTATAAGCCCATAATCCGATGGATATAGCCTTTTATGGTTTCGGGCAGACGCGTAAGAGAACACACGTAATGATTAAGAGTATTAATTTTCGTATCCGGAAACGCGGAAAAACCACTGAAATTATGGGTTAAAGGGATGAATAAAACATGTTTCGCCTTTATTTATTATGATCATTTTGGAGACGATGTAAAAATGTTGAGGTCATTGGGCCTTATACTTAAGGTGGGCCACGGATTTCATCTCCAAAGTTGGTGCGTTGAAGTCACTTCTGGCTTCGATGACTAAATAGATTTTAATTAAGATGTTGGGGGAAGGTGGTCGGACTGAGTTGAAGACTAACTGCTGCGCGTATCATAAGTCACGCGATTAAGGTTATGCGACAGCAGAATACATGCTAAGGTCTTAAATATGAAAATTAATCTAATGAGGTAAGTGAAGCAAAAAGATAAAATATGGGTTATGTTGAAGCGTTAGCAAAAATCTTGAACTAGAATGTTGACTTTCCTCATGAATCGAGATCCTATTTGCTTCTAAGTAAAATAAAAAGCCAACATCATGGGACAATATAACTCATTTAAAATGAGAGACCATATAAAGCCTTTGAATAGGATAAATTTAGACTGGCTTTTAGTTACATTCTTATAATCGATTTCGTTTACAATCATGAATTTTAATGGTTTTATACACCTTGAACAGTACATCAATTGATAATTGCGCAACATATCAAAACAACTTTTTGATTGTTAATCAAATTGATCAACTACGAAATGATTTGGACAGCAAGCTCGTTGTGGCAAAATAAATCAGTATGATTGTTACTTTGAGACCTTATTGTAAACGATAAATGCCCATATTTCACGGTAATAACACTCACAATAGCACTTGTTCAATAAATGTCAATCATGATCCAAATGCTTATAAGATAATAATTTTCCAATAAAATAAATAGTTCTTTGAGCTAGCCAAGATGTTGCCTATCCTTTGATAAATCTTACTTATCTGCAAATATTAATATTTATTATGGCTTTGGAATCTATCAAGTCAAGAAAAATTTATAACACACACCTCCCGTTAATTTCTAATCGTTGGTAGTTTCTAAGTATACTATATTAGCTGGAAAGAATAAATTCCTGTTATAACTTTTTATATAGTGGTTGTAATTAAACTAATGCTTTTTAATAAACGTAAATGTCGTTTCTTGTGAACGTAATTTTACATCATCTGACTGACCTGAAACTATAGAAATCATTATTTTATTATATATAACCACTTCAATTACCTCCAACAAAGCCATCCTATATGATAATCATATAACATTTAGCCAATATACTAACGCTTATATGCAGATGGTAAAACTGTGCAGTTGCTTAAAATTTATTTAAACAAAGGTTGCAATCATTATATAAACAAAAGTCCCACTATATAAATATATTTGGCCATATAAACTAAGCATTGTATACTGTGGAAAAAGCAATTCATTGAACTGAAAGGTTTCGCCCTTATTTGTTCATTACTATAATACAAGTTAATGACTGCTTACGCATATTCGTAAATAAATCTACTATCAATATTTTTACATAATTTCCATCACAATAAATGTACAATTATGATTAAAATTATAGTATAACGCAATAAGTGCATATACGTAAATATGGGCCAAAATACTAACACTTATTCTTATGTATGAAGTAATTTTTAGCAAATAAATGCATACCAAAGTTATGTTCCAAGCCAGAAAAGCCGCCTTGTTTAGTTGGTAAAATAGGAGGAGGCTGGCCGACTATCTTTGAAGACAATACATTGTTACTATACTGCGTATTTTTAATGGGTTTGTAAAGCTTGCTCGATCTGAATCCAGGTTCATTAGTTTCTGATTTCTTTTGACGCATATTGGAAGCAACCGACTCCGAAAGCATTTGCCCACTTTTTTGAACAGACTCTACAATCGAATGATTCATTTTATTGCTGAACTTTTTTGCCTTTGAACTGACTGAATTTGATTCTGCGTATTTAACAGGACAAGATGTTACAGTATTTGCTTTATATTTAAGATTTTCAGAAATAATAGGAAATTGTAGTGGAAACAAACAGGATCCACCTAAGATTGTATGTTTTGAATTGTATGGTGGAGGTGGAGGCGGCTCTACAATATTGGGAAATATCTGTGACACTTGATTAGTAAAATTCAAATTGTCAAAATTATTATTTAGTTCTGGCTGACTTGATTCACATGAATCTACTCTACAAGCAAAATTTGACATAGATTAAGACGTAACAACATCGCTAAAGATCAATCATCTGATCGTAAGTAGTATAACTTTAATAGTGTTTAATACATCCAGAATGCGAATTCACAACAAAAAAGTTACAACAGCTGGTCACGCCATTTAAAATAAGCGGCATATTTTTAGAGTACAATAACAAGCTAAAAATTAAAATGGGTGGTCGCCCTTATTTTCATTTAAAATATGACTGATTTAAATTTGCTGTGTGTTATTGTCAAGCAATTACTTAATACAGGAGTATAAGAACTGTTAATGCATACGACCATAGATAGAGCGGTTGTCTTAATTTTCTATATTACTTGACACCGTTGACCATAATCATAGGAAAACATCTGTGTTGCTCGATCCGTGTTTTCAAATTTAGCACCTTCCCTAAGGATAACTTTTCTAAGTTCTTCTGTCCAAACTCTGCATTCTCATACATAATACAGTTTACCATTACATCAAAGTTAGATGTGTTAAAATGTATTTATTAAAAAATGTGTAATTGTTTACTGCCTCATATATTGCCGCAACCTTTCTTCACGAAAGTGAAGACCTTAAAACAGAAAACAAAATCATTATTCCTGTGACGAATTTGACATCCTTAACCAGAAAAGAATTAATGAATTCTTTGTTTATAATGGCTCCGACTTTGTTGAATACCGAATTTGAGAAAATTATTGCGGCCCTTCAAAATTCCATATAGGAGCTGAAGGAGGAGAACAATACAATTAAAAATAAGATGTCTAAGCTGGAGTCGGATGTTAGTAAACATGCAGAAAAAATAGATTTAGCGGAAAGGAAAAATGAATACTTAAGCGAAAAATTTGATGATTCCACCGTGGCGTTAAACGAGAAGGTGGATAAATTAAAGCTCGATGTTGTGCCATGGATTGAGCTAGCTGAAATAACAGTAGATTATGATACATCAACAAAAAACTGCACTTCAGGAGATGAAATATTAAATATATTATCCAATGAAGTTTCTCCTAGGATTGGAAAACAGGAGCAGTTAATATTATTTAATCTAAATGAAAATGCTGACCCGAATGATGTTGAGAAGTTAAATGATTTAATCAAAGATACGATTGAGGCCGACATAACGAAATGTTACAGAGTTGGCAAGAAAACTGAACGACAAAGGCCGGTTGTGATAAAACTATCAAAGAGGCCGACAAACAAGCAAGTGGAAGATATCAATAAGAAGAAAGAAGAGTGAAATAACTTCCACAATATATTCATCTGCAGAGACAAGACCTTTCTACAAAGGAAATTGTCAGCAGCGAAGAAGTTGGAGAAGAATTTAGATAATGGATCAAGTAATCCGTAACAAGTTACTATAAAGGATGTGTCAGTAGATTCTAAAATCACAAAAGACGGAGTATCAGTAGATTCTAAAATCATAAAAAACGGAGTAGCACTAATGAATGTGGTGGACAGCAGACAGCTACGCACTATAGCTACAATACCCAACAAACGAATTATAAGGAAACCAAAAAAGTTAAATCAGTAACTATCGGAAACTGTAAAGATGAGTTTTGTTGTACATATTCTTTATTTTATGCTAATTGTAGAAGTGTTAAGAATAAAACTTTTTGCTGTGTGATTTTATAATAAGTAACAATTTTGACTTTATAATTTTAACTGAAACCTGGCTGAACAAAGACATTGAAAACTATGAATTTGACATTCCTCATTATTCTCTATTTAGGAAAGACAGATCCTTGGATAAAAGAGGTGGAGGAGTACTTATTTATAGTAAATCGATATTAAATGCGATAGTGTTACATACTAGTGAATATAATACTGTCATTAATTTTTTAACGATACAAATTGATAACCTGATCTTAACTGCGGTTTACAGACCGCCGTATGCTAATACACATGATGATCAAATATTTACCAATTCTTTTCAATCTATTTTGGACTGCCATGGTAATATTATTGTGGTATGAGATTTTAATAGGCTGCATGACTGTGAAATAATCAATCTTTTTTCTAATCATGATCTTAAGCAGATTAAAATGGTGCCAACTAGAATTTCGGAATGCTTAGATCATGTACATTTAGTAGTTGAAGTATTGAATTCACACAGTTATGATGTAGTAAATTACTTCAAAGAATTGGATCATAAACAAATTATTTTACAATGGAACCTTTCGAGTAGCAAAGCACAGAAACCTAATTTTGAAAGTGCACACGTGCAATGTTCCAGAATCAACTGGAATCTTTTTAGAGAATTAAGCTTATCTATTGATTATGAATGTTTTTTATCATGAACAATGACGAATTTGTTTCTTCTGTTTCATTGTTATTATCTGATATGTTTAGGGCATCTACATTTACGGATGTTATACCCAAGAGATTCAATAGGAAGTTATGTAAGCTAAGAATCAAACGAGATAATATAATGAAATGTAGTCTTATTAAGAGTATTAAAAAAATGAGGTTAGAATTGATTGATAAAGAAATTAATTCATCACTTCTGATAATCTGTCAAAGATCAGAGAGAATTATTTTGGCCAAACTGAAGAGCAATCCTAGACTAGGATACAAACTACTCACAGACTACAGTAAATATAAGGAAAAATTAAAGCTTATATTACCTGTGGGTAAAACTGAGTATGAATTTCTCTGTGAATTGGATGAAGTATTTGGCAAATTGTTATGTAATCCACAGAACGAAAGCAATTTCATTGATCTACCTGATCCTTTGGGAAACCAGGATCTAGGACTTGTTATTGACAGTGATGCATTGATAGAATTAATGTTAAAAATAAAATCAAAAAACAAAAAGATCACCTTGGTATATCGATTGATAACCTACTTCAATTACCTTTAAATTTTATGAATGCGCTCTGCAATTTTATAAATAGAATTTTGAAGGATGGGAAATTAACAATCGATATATTAACGATAGTAGCTAAACCATTGCCAAAAGTAAGTAAGCCAAAGTGCGCCAGTGATTATAGATTAATCTCTATTATCCCTTCGTTTTTGAAGATAATAGAACGATTGATACTAGATCATTTAGAACGTATGTTGCCGGCTGATTTTGATATGTGCCAACACGGCTTTACAAAAGACAGGTCGACAACTACTAATATTCTCTCTATGTAGAAACATGTAATTACATTAGATGAGAAAAAGTTAGATGCATTAATTGTATTTATAGATATCTCAAAAGCTTTTGACTCTATATCTTTTGATGCTATTTTGAATGCGATTAATTTATTGAATATTGATCCGAATATTTTTAGATTACTTAGATACTATTTATATAATCGAAGAATGAGTATTCAAGTAAATGATTTGATTTCTAAATCAAAAAGAGTAACAAGTGGAGTTCCACAGGGATCAAGTTTGGGGCCAATTTTATTTAAAATTGTATTTGCACATTTGGAAACTAAGATCCCTAACGGTCGAGTTTGCAAATTCGCTGATGATTTAAAAATAATCTTTCCAATTGATCCAAAAAATGTCGAATTCTCCAAAAATAATGTGACACTAGATTTGTATGATTTAAGTAGATACTTGTTAACACTAGGGCTGAGAATAAACAGTAAAAAGACGAGAGCTTTAGAAATAGGTAACAGAACTGATTTCAATTATGTTTATTTTCATGATGCTGTGATTAATGATGTTTTTGAGATTAAGCTTATGCAAGAAATTAAGGATTTCGGCATAACTATTCATTGTACGGCTTCTGGTGAGAGACATATTGAAAAGATAGTAGGCAGTGCCAAGAACAGATGGGCACTAATAAATAGAAATATTTTATCGAGTGAAATAAAATATAAAATGTTTATAATATGGATTAGACCGATATTAGAATATGCTGCCGCTACTTGGAATCCTTTAACAAAGGGTTTGTCTAATAAGATAGAAGCTGTACAAAGAAAAGTTGTGAAACAAATAAGTCCTATCTCCTGCACTATATACGCCACTAGATTACAGTTTGTATCACTGCATCCTTTATGGTTTCGGAGGATGTGCTATTGCATAAAAGTTTTCCATTTGAACCAGTGGACTGGTGCCTATATGAATCCAATAAGAAAGAGTCATGAAGATGGAACTTGATCTGGTCATTTTGCAATATCTCCACCATTGGTGGGGAATGTTGCGAGCAAGCTATTCTCTTTTTCAAAAATTTTCAAAATTTACAATCAATTGCCAAAGGGGCTTAGAGAAACGCCTCCATCTAAAATGTCTTTTAAATTTTTATCTACCGAACTAGAAAAAGTGTTCAATCCTGCTGACATTTTTAATTTTGATTATGATAATACTTTCTCATGGTTAAATAAAAGACAGGATTAATTGTTTTTCAGCAACATAATTTCTCGAGATTCTTCAAATTTTGTATTATTAAAACTGAAATGTTATGCATTATATCATCTTGTTAATCAACAATGCATACAATCAATTATTAGTCATGGTTCCCTTTTTTTCTTACAAAATGTTATACTCGAATTATACCTTAAATTTTCCTAATTTTGATGAAGAATCTATCACTCTTTACAGCTGAACTTTCTGATGCTGATAAATTGTACAGTACAACTAATTGCACATATTTATGTGATGTGATATGCTCTTATATTGTACATTTTCTATTTTTATTATTTGATGGAACATGTGTGGTTTGAATCTAAATAAAGATATTCTATTCTATCTATTCTATTCTGAATTCCTATTCAATATTTTATTATCAAAATCAACAGCGGAGGAATCAAATACAGGAAAACATATATGAATGGAGGAGAACTTAGTAAGAGCATTCCTCACGAAGCAAAAATCACAAAATAATGATTGTCAAATTCAGAAAATACAAATAATAAATTTCGACAATTTAAACTAGGAAAATTCCTAAAAATTTTAAATTTTTTAAACGTAACTTTGTTTAGAAAACCAGCGGTTACTTTTAGTTTACAATTATAAAACTGATTAATTTTAAATAATAATTTATCGATCTCTCATACATCCTCAAGTTTATGATGTATGTCATTGAAGAGAAATAATAATAATAATAATAATAATAATACAATAATAATAATAATAATAATAATAATAATAATAATACATTTAATTGGCATCAAAGACCAACTGGCCCGACTATTGAAATAACAAATCAAGGAATTTTGGCTAGCAAAATATTTAATAGCAGGGGGGAGGAGTTGATGAAGGTTAAAGTTATCATCAACATCAAGATAGTTCAATCTGGTGAAAAAAATAAAAACGAAATTCCATTTGACTAGACAAATCTATTGGAGTTCAGTCCATGAAGTGTCCGAGCATCAAAGCGGGGTAGGTTGATTCCGGACAGATGAGTTCAAGTGTGAGATCGAAAATAATGGCGGACCGGAAGCAGACGTCGACCGATGGAGTCCTTTGTCGTGGAGATTGAATTAATGAAGCGTAGCATAGACCTGAATGGAGTCTACTAGATTGAAACAAGTGAGTCTTGCAGGGGTCGCTGGCGTCCGTTGAACAAGGTTATGATTGAAGAAAGACGAGGGGGAGTCGATGTCCGAAGCAAACCGTTGGTTGATCAGTAGGGCTGTTGAGTTTCCGGTCTTCCGCTGAAACACGAAATAAAAGAATTGGATGAGCAAAACGTAATAAAGTGTCAACTATATGGATATGATGGGGTGAAAAATGAGCTGAAAAGTGGTATCAGTGAGTCGAGAATGAAAGATTTAAATACAGAGGGGTAAAGTGGAAAAGTAAATGACTGCCAGAGGGATTTCGCCCTCTGTAGTCAGTAAAGAGAATAGCCTGGGGTGAAGCAAATGTTATGGATTGAGAAGGAACCAGGTTCGTTTCCAATCGGTCGTATCACAAAGTAGTTTGTGGAAGAAGTACTTATGGGCCGCCTTTTTAAATTCGTGCTGGGGTAGGGGCTTTATGTCTGTGGGAAGAACGTTGAAGAAACTAGTGGCTTTGGAGAAGAAAAAGATTTTTTTAAATATGGTGGGTGTATGGTTAGTTTATATAGAAGAGTTGCTAGAACGTGTGGCGTAGTGGTGACTTGGGTGAGCAAAGTTGGAGAGTGGTAAGCAAGTTGTGATCTTATGGATAAAAGAAATGACTCAAAGGTGACGGGTAAACCAAAGCGGTAGAAGATTTGCCAGGAGTAGGCGTTCCCGATAATTTTGGCATTGGAGGAAGACTCGCTTTAGAAATCTGGAGGATATCTGTTCGATGATATCCGAGGAGGCAAGAGTGAAAGGACAGTAGAATTCGCCAGCGTATGAAATGAGGGGCAGAACGTAGACCTTGAATAGCGTGAGTTGGAGAATGGAGTTGTTAGTCTTAAAACAGATCAGATGTGCCCATTTGAAGAGTTTGGAAGTAGTGTGCGTAAGGTGTGGGAAGAAGTCTAGGGATTTTGAAAAATGAGTACCTAGGTGTTTGGCCGAAAGATCTTTTCTGCGACAAAATTCAAATAAAAATTATTGATAAATTTACACCACCCTGGCGGATTGAAACAAATTTTATTAAAAAGGAAAATATTCGTTTAATTTCTAGAATTCTTTTGTTTAAATCCTCTGTAGTATATATATATATTTGAATTTTGAGTAATTCAAGTTTGCCGTATTATGCGTCTGTCTAGCGTGATTTTCTCTAGCAAGTTTCATTAGCTATTTCATTTCTCGGTTCGGTCTTTCAAAATTTAATCTTAAAAATATAAGTATTATCTAACGAGTTTCTGGTTTCATTTGTGCATATTGGGCTAGTTCATAAACAAGTAATTTAATAATTCTGTTTTTCGCGTCTTACCTGTTTCCAGGTTATATATTCGGGTACCGTGTTGCATAAGAAGTACACATTCCTTCGCCTATTACTAGATTAATTAATTGCATATTTAGGAGTGGTTCACACTAATAGCTTACTGTATAGAGTCGTAGGCATGAAGTTCATAGATATGGAAGAGAAAACAATCTTATCAGACGCCTTTCGGTAAAGTAAGACTGAATCTTACTTGATGTCTATGGCGCTCTCATTGGCTAATAGGACTGGAGCCTCTACAGTGCAATTTCAAAGCAGTATTAAGAATGTGTGAGTAAAAGAAGTGACCAGAAAATTTTATTTAATAAAGATGGATAGTATACTTACATAATTTATAATATGTTCTACTATAATCGAACGGTTATTCGAAAATGATTCTTATAAATGTATGTTAACAAACGTCAACTTTATGTAATAGTCAAAATCCAAAGGCTCATTTGGATCATACGTTTTTCCAAGTTTGGCACATAATAATTTAATAACGTCTTAGAAGTATGCTTTTTAATAAGCCATATCAGATTGCGATTACAAATTTGATAGATTTTTGAAAATTTTATTTTCCATCAAAATTTCCCACCAAAGGAGGAGTGATCGCAATTGCCCAGACCTAGTTCCTCTTCCATTAATCTCCTATATTTGGGTTATATAGACATCTATCTACTGTTTCAAGTGGAATACTATCATTCGATAGCACAGGCTATTTAACCCTAAGGTATGCAGTAGTACAAATATTTGCCTGCTAACATGATGAAGGAGATAAAACTTTTCTGTTTTACAACATTTCACTATACAGATTCTATTCTGTTTGACAAACATTCCTTCATTGGATTATAAGTAGCGGTTGCATATTCTAAAATCATCTTAATACAAATAATATACATGTGTTGTGGATTTATCTTAGACTTTGCGGTTTCAACGTGACGCTAAAATATACAGTTTTGTATAATATGTTAGAAGTTGTACGAAAAACCGAGAAACACAATTGTTCGATATTTGATGACAATTATGAAAATAATTTAATGATGTTACATTCAAAACACAGTGGTTTCGAATTTTAATATATTGCATTAAAATACAGCACTTTAATTAGTATACAGGCGTTTATGTGAACACAGTCAAGAAGATTTACAAAAAAGAGAAAATAGTTAGGTTATCTGCAATTATCCTGACAATTATTTACAAGCATGTTGATAAAATTAACAGAACAGGGCCACATCTTTTTGAGGGCTTGGGAGACAATCCCATTTATTTCTGATGCGGACTCAAAGCCATCCTGCATCAATACACTGAGGGAACATGATCGCAGCCATGGCAGAGACTGCAACGCGCCGTCAAGCAGCGCCTGACACCAGATCGCGAAGACATACTTACAGAATTGACGAGCCAAATGTCCCTAGGAAGCCGCACGCCTACCGAGCTATTTAAGGAGATGGAGCTGAAAGCCACTGAATTTAATATACCCAGTGAAATATTGATGCGATTATTCATTCAGAAGCTTCACAAAAACCTCGTGACAGAAATCCGTTTTTTCAAGAAATGACAACTGATTCTGGTTAACGATGACGATATGCAGGCTTACGAGGATGCCAAAAGGGCTTTATGCAAAGCGACCATGCTTTATTCACCTGATTGGTCTCAACCTTTTGAATTGATCAAAGACGCATCCGACGTTGCCCCAGGCGCAGTACTTCAACAGTACATCAATGGCATATACCGACCCATTGCGTTCTTCTCTCAAAAACAACAACCTCGTGAGACGCGATATGATACATTTGGTAAGGAGTTATTCGCTATCTACCGGTCGATTCTACACTTCCACACATATCTGGATGGCCGAAAATTCAAGATCTACAACGACCACCTTCTTCTACTCCCTATGCTCAGAGGTAAGAAAGAATATTTATATTCACGGCATGTCAACTCGCAACTTCCTCAGATATAAGAATATAAATATGAAGTCACTCACATCAATGGGTCAGAAAACTAAGTTGCAGACTCTCTGAGCCATCCTGCAAAACTCTGTGCCTCGATCCTCTTTCTTTCACGTAAAGGTACTCAGGTATTGCAAGCAGCACAATCAAATGACCTGCTGTTCTTAGATGTTGACCTATCCGGCAGCGGAGAGACGATGCTTCCACCTCCAGACAATTTGGCTGACCAACGGCTAACGCCTGACAGATCACCCGTAACAGAGCCAACTGACGCCGACATGCCGCCGCGAGAAATATAGGAGCCAGAGTCAGTGTCATCAGAGCCAACATCAGTGTTTACTCGTTACGGCAGAGCCATAACACATCCCGTATGGTTAGACCCCTTTACTGTGTGCTAATTTTTTTAAATGTATGTAACGCGCGGCTCCGCGTTACAACCCAACGAGTATCAATTTCATCAGATCCGGTTTTCCTTAGGGTCACATATGCTAATTCTGGTTTTACACAATATTTCTCCTAACTGTGATTTTAGAAACAATCTCTGTTAGTTTCAATCAGTTTTAATTGAGATTTCTTAAAATGCAATTTTTATTTGTAATTAATAGGCTTTTGTTTAATAAAAATACACACCTATAACGACACAAAGCAATTGCCGACATATTGCTTAAATTAAATTCAATTCGATTTACGATGCACCAATGAAAAAAGCAAAACTTTCCGTTAACAAATAATGTGCAAGAAACCATATATGGCTATTACATGGTCATTTAAGCACGGTGAATTTACCATGCAGTTCAGTTGTCGCTTTGCCTTCTTCTGTGCGTGTCTCGGAAGTGCTGTCTCCCACCTTTCATATACGCTGATTTTTGGACATATTTTTACCAACATGAGCAGCATCAGTAACGCCAATCTTGTTGCTGTACAACTAGAGAGACGAGCCAATTACTGCAGATTTTCATCGAAGTTATTCAGCGAGATTCCAACACCACAACAGAAGGAACCACAACCCAAGTCAACCCGAGTTGGTCACAAGAGTCTAGGAGTACTTCTGGACGACATCACACTTACGGATCTTCTCGGCATTTGTCAGAGAACGCAAGACCGGCCCTGTTAAGAGCTATCTAACAGAACTAACTCTTTTTTTATGGCACTCATACCGAGTTTGGAACGTCGTACGGCATTTACATGAAGCTGTGGCGTTTACAAAATAGGCGACCACGCCAGGATATTGAGTATTGACTGTTTTTTGGTCTAAATAAAATTGACTTTCTTTTTCATTTATTTGTGATAAAAATAGAAAACATTTGCGTATACGTTTTTTTATACTCTGTTCGTGGTCTTCTGGGAATTTTGTTGGGTATATATATATATTCTCTCTAAAGTCGTAGTCTTCTTTGAGTTTTGTTGGGTATATATGTTCTATCTAAAGTCGTGGTCTTCTGGCGAATTTTTTTCAATATATGTTCTATTCAATTTTCTTACGAACACAACTGCACCGTACGTGCTCGACAGATTCAACTGCGGAAGATTTCAATTTTGGAAGCTGTTAGTATCTACGTACAAAACTGTGAACAAACATTGACGTGTTTTGTGAAGGAAATAATTTCATCTGTGTTCTGCGCTCATATCTCGGCAGGTTCAACAGCGGAAGATTCTCTTTCAACTGTGGAAGCTGTTAGTTGGTAAGCGTTTCGTTTAAAGTATATTTATACATTTTCATCTTGCTTATAAATTTAGGCTTCTAAGATACCGTTATATTGTTAGAATGTCAGATCCAATTTTAGATATTGATGTTCCTGTTTGGGATGGAGATAGTCAACTATTCTTTATGTGCGTCGACTCCGCTTTCTATCCGTTTCCAGGTTATGACAGTCATCAAAAGCTGTCAAAATATTTTGCTAAACTACCTTCTTATTTGCAGCGACGGATTTATCCTAAGCTTGAGGCCATTAGGAAGCCACCTAATCCAATTTTGGGCCTATAACATGAAGAAGAATCCTTGCTGGGGCCCTCAGAAACTGAGTAAATAATAAATAAATACGCACAGTTAGCCATGCCAAAACTTGGCCCTATCGAGATTTTAAGGGAATTAAAGGAACGTTGGTATATAAACAATATTTCTGACCATAATGCTAAGGTTGTTTTTATTAACAATCTTCCACAATCATTGAAACTATTCGCCAGAAAGCTTACCAACAATCTCTCTATAGATGACTTTTCTGAGAAATGTGAGTTAGAATATAGGGTTTTGGAACCTAAGGTAAATCGTCATCCTTTTGTCCACATCTGTTTGAGGGATTGGGAGACAATCCCCATTTCTTCCAGATGCAGAGTCGATACACTCAACGCACATGATCGCAGCCATGGCAGAGCCTGCAAAGCGCCGACATCAATGAATGCCTCGTCAGCCTGCTCGAGAGCCTCACAGTCAGGCCAGATACGGCCTCAGTCAATCCCATCGATTACAGACGCGATCAGAGCCGGCGTAGCCAGCGTCGACCACCGTCCCAAAAGAGCACCAATATGTCTACGTCCAGAGGTCGTGCCACAGTTCCCGAGCTTCCGGCGGAGTGGTGTCCGAATAACCGCAGCTATGGCCACTCCACGCGCCATTGCCTCAGAAATAGCTGCAGATTCCCGCGCACAGATGCGACGTTTAGATGGGCGCGGTCACTTTGAAGAACTCAGGATGATTCGCCCATGGAGGTTTCGGAAAACTTCCGGGGTCAGCCTGCTCCGTCGCAATAGAGGCTGAATACCCCAAAATTGTTGGTCGCTCGACGTCTTCTGGCCAGAATCACGTTGTTTTCGCTGTAGAGCGCAACCAAACTATTGTCTTTACAGCCACGGCTCCAGTCAAGTCATGCTTCAAATGCCTAAAGCCCTGCAACCAGCCTCATCGTCATTTGTCAGTATCAAAATCTTTTATCATCCATGACTCAAAATCTGACGAATTATTTGTTATAGACACTGGTTCATACGTCAGCTTATTTTGCCACAATTATTTTGAACCCACCTAGCCAGTCAACATCAGCAGTCTAACCTGGGCCAATGGTTCAAGTATAGCGAAGTTTGGGGTACGAATACATACAATCTCGTTCTCCAACTTAATACGATGTTTAAAGTATCCTTTAATCATTGCCAATAGGACAAGAAAAACCAAAAGACGTGACTTCCTCGAACATTTCATCCTCACTATACGTCCAAAAACATGAGAGATACGCACTGCTGACAATCAGTTGCTATCATCAGCGCTCAAACACACAACTCGCGCCAAAGCAGTCTGATATATTCAGCTAATTGCTCCAGTTCCCCTTGTACTGTGATTTTAGCCACAATCTCTGTTAGCTTCAAGCAGTTTTAATGGAGATTTCTTGAACTGTAAATTTAATTGTAATTAAAAGAGTTTTTTATAATAATGCACAACCGCGCGGGATACGCAGGTAACATGCGGTGTTGATTTATGTGACTTAACGCTCAAACTCAGGATTTAATCATATTGTTTATTGTTACTACTCTTATACCGAGATGGTAACTTGTGTTGACAATATTGATAACTCTCAAAACCTAGCATACAGTGGACTAATTATTTGTGGTGCTTATTGTGACTACATTTACATGATTTTTATCTTTGCTTAATAACATTTTGATTAATAAAAGAATGGCTTGATGCTGTGGCCTTCTCACTTCACCTTTCGGGAAAAGGCCATGGATTAATCATGAACGCGGATCGTAATAACAGCTACCAGATATTAGGTAGGAGGACAATATCTCACTAAATAGAATAGAATAGTCAAATAGACAACTAGCTAGCAGAACCTCTTACATTAGCTAAAAAACGCGTAGTTTTTCCAATATAATAATGCAGATAATAGAAACAAAAGTTCAATAAATTATGTTACAGGCAACATTTATCCAGATCCTTCGTTTAATTACGTGAAAGTTTTCTCATAATCAAAATTCAAAGGATTATTAGAATCACATGTTTTTTTCACAGTTTGGTAAATAAAAAATTAAAACATCTTAGATGGAACTGTTTCTTTGAATCCAGTCGGCCTTCGATAGTAAAATTTATAAATTTTTGAATAAGAAAATATTTTCCCGAAATATTTTCCACCAAAGGGAGAGAGATAACCGAATGTCCAAAAACCTAGTTCCTACTACATGAATCTCCTTTATTGAAGTCATATACACCCGTCCGATACATAATTGCACAGATTTTTAAACCATAAGGTTTGCAGTGATACAAACTGAAATCTGCTAGCATATCTGGTAAAGGTCACAGGGACAATATGTTTCCCAACTTTTCTTTGTACAGCTTATATCTTGTTTGTCAAACATATTTCAAATGTGTTCCATGTAGCGATAGAACATTACAGAATTGGCCCAATCCAAATAATATACATTTGCAATTGTATATCCTTCGATAATAAGTTTCTCTTTATTAGCGCCCATTTTCTCATAACACATCCAACTATACTTATAATATGTCTAAGAACAGAAGCTGGACACTGAATAATAATGTATAAATCCATGACTTCTTGCTGATCTTTGACGCTAAATTCATCGTCAATAACATCAGCATGAAAATAAATACCTTTAAATTCTTTTTTAGAGTATAGAATAACTTTATTTGTATTCAAATCACACATGTTCCATCAAATAGATAAGACTACCAGAAAATGTACAATAGGCAAAGGCATATCAACAAATAAATGTGCCCATTAGGTCTAATATAAATAAATATGACTCAATAAAACTGGAGCATCCTGCAGTAGTATCACTTCGTACGATACATCATATTCTGTTATAAATATTTTAATGAATATTTTTAATGAATCCCATTTATACAATAATTAATGATATAAATAATAATAGATTTATCATCAAGGTTAACTGACCCTATAATTGGAAAGATTAAGCTAAGTTATAATTATGTCTAAGTAAGAACCGTTATTAACATTTGTATACTTTTAATGATAGCTAATATGATTATATAATGCATAGTTTTTCTAATACAATAATACTCAAAATAAATACAAACATTTTAAACAGATATGTTCCTGACCGCGTTTATCCTAATCTTTTGTTTATTCACGAGAAATTATTATCATAATCAAAATTTAAAAGACCATTAGGATCATATATTTTTCACAGTTATGTACATGAATATTTGGAAGACATGGTAGACGGAGGCGATTTGCTAAGAAATTGAATGTAAATTTTATGAATCTCTGAAAAAGAAAATAACATTTCCGTAATATTTTCAACAAAATGTGGAATGATCGCTAAATGTTCAGACCTAGTTCCTGTAGAGGCTCCAAACCTATTAGTAACTGAGAACTCCATAGATGCCAAGTCGTGTTCAGTCCTTAACTGTCCAATTGAATCTGATAAGATAGTACTCTCGTTCACATCTATTTAATTCATGCCTGCTATATTTTAAGCTAATTTTCTTGTGTCCTCAAACTAAAGATTAGCTTCCATGCTGATCGTACTTAATTATTACTTTGATAACTTAGTGTTAGGCAAACGGAAATTGGAACTTCTTACGTAGAAAAACACCCGATCAAATAACCTGGAAAGAAATAAGATTCGAAAACAGAATTATTAAATTGCCTGTTCCAGAACGTCCCCAATATGTACGATTCAAAAGCAGGTGTATATTGTAAAAATTGGGTAAATATAAACGTAAATTGGAGAAAAAGAACAAATGCAGCTTGCTGAGTAAAGTCAGGCCAGTCAAGTAAAGATTACCGAAACTGAAATTACGCACAATTCAAAAGAATATATACTGTCAAGTATTTAAACAATGCATGTTCTAGAAAATTAACGAATAATTTCATTCTAAATAAAATTCGTTTTGTAGAGGCCCTTAGGTCACTACCATAAGTGAGTCTCTTGGATGCCAGGCCCGGAAAATCCATATATGCGGAATGATCATATATCTTGGAACACTTACGTTCATCTGAACTATTTCTTAAGCTACAATCCTTAAGTCCGCTAGCCAACTGCTCTGTATCCTCAGTATTTAATAAACCAGACATGATATTATTAAATTACTTGTAATTTATATATTATATTAATTAAGTAAGCTTACCCGGATACGCTGATGTCCACAAATTTACTAAACTGGAATGATTGAGACCTTAAAACAAATATACACTTTAAATACCCAAAGCAAATTTGTGTTTCTTTTCGCTGATAATTAAAAACAAAACGACGAGAGGATTACAAAGTTTTATTCACAAAGAATCGGAGATGGAACCACGCAGTGTCCCGCTTATGCAATTCAGAAACTCAGATCAAAACTCTCTCATTTTCTTCCACAAGACAAGTCCAAAACTTCGACAATATGAACAAAAGAACTTCCAAAAAATTTTACAATATTTTTCAAAAATTACAATATTATTTTACGAAACCAGCGATAACATCAAATGTCCAAAAATAAAAATTGATTTATTTTTATATGAGAGGTTAATTTCTGTCCGATAATTAATTTAACCTCTACATACTCCCTCTTGTTTAAGATGATTAACCATACATTATGTAGTCTTCATTCTTCGGTTTCTTGATGACTCTTCCAGACCGAGTTTCAACAAGTTGCGCTGGTCCTTCACCAGATTTTATATTCATATTGCATTGTTCTTGATTCTCAGTTGTCTTGCTTTTAATCTTTACTTCTTTACCATATTTATTCAACTCTTCATTTTTGTCACCAATTTCTGAGTCACATCTCGCCTCAACTTCTGGGTTCTTCGGTGAATACTGTTCCTCAGTCTGCTCCTCCTTTCAAATAAACTGTGGAATACAGCGATCCAGTGTTACACATTCTACAGTGCCATTTACTTCTATAAATGCATTTTACTCAGGCATATAATTGACTTTATATGGCCCCTTATAGAATGGAGTCAGACAATTCTGTCTGTTTTCGTTAGTTATGTATACATGCGATGCCAGCTTTAAATCTGAAGATACATAGCATTTGGACTTTGGACTTCTAGTTTTGGTTGGAGCTAAACGACTCATTTTATCTCTCAATGCTCCAACAAACCAATCTACTGAACTAGAGGCCCAATCGAGACAACTTGGAGCTTCTATTAGAATATCTCCAGGTAGCCTCAGTGGCTCTCCATAAACAAGTTCTGCTATGGATGTTCCTAACTGAACTCTGTATCTGTTTCGCATTGCCAACAAAACTATGGGCAAATCATGTATCCAACTGGATCCACCGGTGCAGCGTAATGCAGCCTTCAGCTCCCTGTGCAGTCTCTCAACCATCCCATTGGCTCTGGGATTATAAGCACATGTGTGTCTTACTTCTATCCCCATTGTATTCAATGATCTGATAAACAGTTCAGACATAAACTGACTACCACGATCAGTAGTTACCCTTACCGGTACACCATATCGCGACACCCAATTATGCAAGAACATAAGTAAGACCTCTTGAGCTGTCATGTCCTTCAGGATTGCTACCTCAAACTGACGACTGAACCGATCGACCATCGTGAGTAAATACTTTTGGCCGGAAATCTCAGGCATTTCCACTATATCAATATGAACATGCATGAAACGACCCGCTGGTATACCAATCGTTTTAATTTCAGTTTTGGTATGACGCCAAACTTTACAAGTTTGACACCGGGCACATGTCCTTACCCAGGCTCATATTTATTTTGACATTTTTGGCCATACATATCTATCAGTGACCATTCTGATATTTGCCTTAATGGAAGGATGACTGAATTCATGTAGCTGCTGAATTACCTTACACCTTAATTCTAGCGGTACATAAGGTCTAGGTTGGCTCCTGGAGATTTCACATAATAACCACTTATCTCCAATCTTCCTGCGTGTATATACAGGATTCTTTTCCAACACAGCTACTAAAGGATCAGAACCTTGTGCTTCCATCAATTGCTGGACAAAATCATTAGAAGATACAATAGAGCATACGAGTGACTCTGAACGAATCATATCTTCATCTGATACGTCTGGTCTACTGAGAGTATCTGCCACCACATTATCTTTTCCTGAGATATGACTAATGGTAAAATCAAATTCTGCGAGTCGGGTTATTTGTGAATTCACCCGCCGAGAATAATTTAGCCTATTTGCTTTCCCAAGGATACTCAACAACGGTTTATGATCAGTTAATATCATAAACTGATGTCCATCTAGGTAGTGCTCAAAATGCAACACTGCAGAATAAACTGCTAGTAACTCCTTTCCAAGCGTATCATATCGCTTCTCGCGATCTTGGAGTTTCCGACTATAGAATCCAATCGGCTTGACTATACCATTTTCCCGTTGATGTAACACTGCTCCTATGGCTACATCAGAAGCATCTGTGACCAGCTCAAACGGCTTAGTCCAATCCACAGGTGCTAATGTGGTCATTTGGCTTAACAGATCTTTGGCCCTCTGGAATTTTTCCTTGTCGTCTTGGCTAAAATTAATAGGCCAGGACTTCTTGATTGTGCTTTGTTCACGAACTAAATGTCGAGTTAGCGACCCCAAAATTCCAGCTAAACCTGGTATGAACCGACGATAGTAGCTAATCATGCCCAAAAATCTACGCAACTGGCGTACAGTTCTAGGTTCTGGCACATCCTTGATTGCTTGTACCTTGTCTTCCAAGGGCTTGATTCCATCCTTGGAAATGGTGTGTCCAAGATATTTTACGGTAGAGCAACCAATCCTACTCTTTCCTGGTTCACTACCAATCCATAATGTTCTAGCTTAGACAAAACGATGTCCAAATGCTCGCGGTGTTCCTCCCTAGATTGACTATATATAATGATGTCATCTATATACACTCTAGCAAATAAACAGTCTTGAAGAACTTCCTCTGTCAGACGCTGGAATGTCTTCTTTGCATTCTTCAACCAAAAAGGCATACATAAGAATTCATGCGATCCTCCTCCAGGGAATCGCACTGCTGTGAGCGGTATAGTATCTGCCTCCATAGGTACTTGATAGTACGCCTTCTGCAGATCTAACGTTGTATATAACTCATACCCCATTATATCCCTGAGCAGAGTACTCTGGTTCGGTAGAGGATACGAATCGCCTTTCGTTACCGAATTCAATAGACGATAGTTACCACAAACCCTCCATTGACCTGGTTCAGGTTTGGGAACAACCACTATTGGAGATGCAAAGTTGGAATTTAAACGCCTACAAATTCCTTCTTCTCTCAACCGCTTAAATTCTTCAATAGCAACCTGCTGCTTGTGTTGTGCTAACGGTTGAGACTTTGGCGAACAAGGTAGTGGCTCCACCAACTCGATTTTGTGTTCTATGCCTGTCTTTAAACCCTTGCGCTTAGAATTGAATGGCAGAAACACGGCCAGGTGTTTCTCGATGACATCCGCCAAGTCATCGGCAACGACGGGTCTGGGTAGTCTCACTGCTCTAACTACTGAGGTCCCAGTCTCAGCATAAGTCACTATCCCAGTGCTTTGTCCAATGGTCCTAGATTTGGGATCTAAAGCGAGATTAAAATGGATCAAAAAGTCCATCCCAATGGTGTTATCCTTTATATCAGCAACCAGAAAATTCCACGTAAATGGAGATTTCTGCCCCAATGTCACTGACAATTCTTTAACTCCCTTAACCTCAATTGGACTTCCATTAGCAGCCCATAGTTGGTAATCGAATGTGGGGCTATCAATTTCCACCACATCAGATCGAACTATGCTCACCTCTGCACCCGTGTCTATTAAGAATTTTAGGCCACTAAGTTCATCAGTTATAACGAACTTATTGTTGCTATAACCAGCAACCTCTTTAAGATTACCTGCCAGCCGAAATCTAACAGATTTACGGACTGTATTACTGCGCGTCTCTTCCATCGAAGCTTCCGAACCTAACTTCGATGATTTTAGTATGCCACGAATATGCATACCTTGGAGCCTTGCATGCGCAACCCCCCTTACGGCTCCTATTAGCGGGGGCTCATTAGTTTTCCGGCAGCTTCGACCAGGCTACAGGAAGACTACTTCCTTTCCATCGGGGACCACCCAACTTTGGAAACGTGCATCCCCCCTCCTGACATTTTCCAAACTCGGCGTATTTGCGATGCGATATGCACCACTCGCGTGGTCCTTGTACACTCTCACGCGATTCGCCTCTCCAATGCTTGAAATTTGAACGTTGACTCCGAGAATTTACCCTACTTCTGTTGGAACTTTCCTTATTGTTTTTTATCCAACCCACATCCCTGCGGAGGGTACTTAATTCATTCTCTATGGTCAGGAGTCTCTCTGAGAGATGTCTGAGTTGCTGCTCCAGGCGTGAATCTGCGGTTACTGCATACACCTTAGGTTCCATCTGACGATACACTTTGTCCAACCCTTTGAGCTTCTTGGGCCACTCTAGTTCCAATGTATCATATACATCCAAGGTGGCTCTTAGTCTAGCAGGCAATTCTGCTACAAATATACTATTTATAACTTCCTCAGATATATCAAGCCCGATGGATTTTGAAATGAGTCTGTCATAAAATTCAGATGGAAGTAGATTTCCCATCTTTTCCTGACGTAATAAGTCAGTCATCCGTTCAATCCTCTCGGGTTGATATCGTCCATGGAGTTCTTCTACTAGAAGCTCAAATGCATTTTCTGGTTCGTTCTCAGTAACAAATTTCCTGAGTCTAAACAGATTCTTTTTTAATGGCTCAGGTAAGCACCACCAGGCCGAGGCAAACCTTTCTATAGGGTTGGTCATCCGTTTTAGTTTAAAATAAAATTTTGCTTCTTCGACCCATTCAGAATGGTTGTCTGGTCTGTACATGGTGAGCTTAACATTGCTATCCATAGAATTGCGGCAAAACGATCATCTACATCATATCTTTCCGCATAAAGGATCCTGGCGCGGTCGCCATTTTTTGTAGAGGCCCTTAGGTCACTACCATAGAATAGAATAGAATAGAATAGAATATCTTTATTTGGTTCAAACCACACATATTATCAAATAATAAAATTGGGGTGTACAATATATAATAAAAAATTATCACATCACAATAATTGTGCAATTAATATCATGTGATAGGTATCTCACTAGTTGTACAATACAATATATCAATATCAAGTTCAACTGAAAAGAATAATATATACATCATCAAATTAGGAACAATTAAGGTATAATTCGAGTGTAACATTATACAAAAATTGAGAACCATGACTAGCAATTGATTGTATGTAATGTTAACTAATTTGAAGAAATAGTGCATAACATTTCAATTATAATAATACAAAACTTGGAAATAAAATCTCAAGAAAGTCTGTTTCCGATAATAATTATCCTTGTCTTTTATTCAACCATGAGAAAGTATTATCATAATCAAAAAAAATAAAAAATATCAGCAGGATTGCAGACTTTTTCAAGTTCAGTAGATAAAGTTTTAAAAGACATCTTAGATGGAGGCATTTCTCTAAGCCCCTTCAGCAATAGATTATAAATTTTGTAGATTTTAGAGAAAGAGAATAACTTGCTCGCTACATACCCCACAAAAGGAGGAGATATTGCCAAATGTCCAGATCTAGTTCCAACTTCATGACTCTTTCTTATCGGAGTCATATAGGCACCAGTCCACTGCTTCAAATGGAAAACTTTTATACAATAGCACATCCTCCGAAACCAGAAAAATTGCAATGACACAAACTGTAATCTAGAGGCGTATATAGTGCAAGAAATAGGACTAATATGTTTCACAACCTTTCTATGTACAGCTTCTATATTATTAGACAAACCCTTTTTTAATGGATTCCAAGTAGCGACAGCATATTCTAGTACCGGTCTAATCCATATTATATACATTTGAAGTTTTATATCATTTGATAAAATATTTTGATTTATTAGTGCCCATCTTTTCTTGGCACTGCCTACTATACTTTCAATATGTCTCTCAGCAGAAGCTGTACACTGAATAGTTATGCCTAAATCCTTAATTTCTTGCATAAGTTTAATCTCAAACATATCATTAATAACAGCATCATGAAAATAAACATAATGAAAGTTTGTTCTGTTCCCTATTTTTAAAGCTCTCGTCTTTTCATTGTTTATTCGCAGCCCTAATGGAATCAAATATTTATTTAAATCTCACAAATCTAATGTCACATTATTTTTGGAGAATTCGACATTCTTTGGATCAATTGGGAAGATTATTTTTAAATCATCAACGAATTTGCAAACTCGACCGTTAAGGATCTTAGTTTCCAAATTTGCTAATACAATTTTAAATAAAATTGGCCCCAAGCTTGATCCCTGTGGAACTCCACTCGTTACTCGTTTCGATTTTGATATCAAATCGTTTACTTGAATACTCATTCGTCGATTATATAGATAGTATTTAAGTAATCTAAAAATATTCGGATCAATATTCAACAAACTAATCGCATTCAAAATAGTATCAAAAGATATAGATTCAAAAGCTTTTGAGATATTTATAAATACAATTAATGCATCTAACTTATTCTCGTCTAATGTGATTACATGTTTCCACATGGAAAGCATATTAGTAGTTGTCGATCTACCTTTCGTAAAGCCATGTTGACATAGGTCAAAATCAGCTGGTAACATACGTTCTAAATGATCTAGTATCAATCGTTCTATTATCTTCAAAAACGAAGGGATAATAGAGATTAATCTATAATCACTGGCGCACGTTGGCTTACTAACTTTTGGCAACGGCTTTGCTACTATCGTTAATATATCGATTGGTAATTTCCCATTCTTCAAAATTCTATTTATAAAGTTGCAGAGCACATTCCTAAATGTTAAGGGTAATTGAATCAGATTATCAATCGAAATACCAAGGTGATCTTTTTGTTTTTTTGATTTGATTTTTAACATCAATTTTATCAATTCATCACTGTCAATAACAAGTCCTGATTCCTGGTCTCCCAAAGGATCAGGTAGTTTCATAAAATTTCTTTCATTCTGTGGATTACATATCAAATTGCCAAATACTTCATCCAATTCACAGAGAATTTTATATTAAGTTTTATCCACAGGTAATATAAGCTTTAACTTTTCCTTATATTTACTGTAATCTGTGAGGAGTTTGTATCTTAGTCTAGGATTACTCTTCATTTTGGCCAAAATAATTCGTTCTGATCTTTGCCGAATTATCAGCAGTGATGAATTAATTTTGTTATCAATGAGATCTAACCTCATTTGTTTAATACTATTGATAAGACTACACTTTATTATATTATCTGGTTTAATTCTTAGTTTACACAATTTCCTATTAATTCGTTTCGGTATAATGTCCGTAAACGTAGATGCCTGAAATAAAATAGATAATAACGATGAAACAGAAGAAACAAACTCGTCAGTGTTCAAGAAATAAAAACTTCCGTAATCAGTCAGTAAGCTTAATTCTCTAAATAGATTCCAGTTGATTCTGGAACAGTACATGTGTGAATTTTCAAAATTTAGTTTCTGTGTTTTGCTACTCAAGATGTTCCATTGTAGAATAATTTGTTTGTGATCCAATTCTTTGAAATAATTAACAACATCATAACTGTACGATTTCACCATTTCAGTTTCTAAGTATACATGATCTAAGCATTGCGAACCTCTAGTTGATTCATTTATAATCTGCTTGAGATCATGGTTAGAAAAAAAATTGGTTATTTCACAGTCCTGTAACTTATTAAAGTCACCTACCACTACATTATAGCCATGGCAGTCAAAGATAGATTGAAAAGAATTGGTAAATGTTTGATCTTCAAATAAAGTAGCATACGGCGGTCTATAAACCGCTGTTAAGATCAGATTATCAAATTGTATAGATAAGAAATCAGTGATAGCATTATCATCACTAGTATGTAGAATTTTCGCCTTAAATACAGATTTATTATAAATGAGTACTCCTCCACCTCTTTTATCCAGCGATCTGTCTTTTCTAAATAAAGAATAGTGAGGAATATCAAATTCATGGTTTTCTATGTCCTTATTAAGCCAGGTTTCAGATAAAATTATAAAATCAAAATCATTACTTATTATAAAATTACAAAGCAAAAAGTTTTTGTTCCTAACACTTCGAAAGTTAGCATAAAATAAGGTAAATGTGGAACACGACTTATCTAAACAATAATCAACTTTTACTGATTCAGCTTTGTTGGCTTCTTTATTATGCGTTTCCCAGGTTTTGAGGCCATTTTTCCTCTTCCCCCGCTGTCCACAACATTTATTAATAATACATCGTTTTTTGATGTTGCGGTCTCAGATGTTGCTTGATCAAGGGTTAGCAGCTTCCGTTCCTGGTTGTTTATTAACTTTTTTGCTTTAGCCAACTTTCGTTGGAGAAACGTTTTGTCCCGACCAATAAAAATGCTGCGAAAACTCAGACTCTCATCTTTCTTTTTGTTGATGGACTCAATTTGCATATTTGTTGGGCGTTTTGATAATTTTACAATAACTGGCCTTGGACGATCCGATCGTTTACCCACCCTAAAGCATTTTGCAATATCCGCATGTGTATCTTCTTTTATTAACGCATTTAATTTCTGGACATCATTAACCTCAGCATTTTCAGCAAGATTAAATAATACTATTTGATCTTGCTTGCTGTTTCGCGCTGATACTTCGTTCGCCAATATATTCAATATTTCTTCGCCAGATGATTTATTTTTAACAGGCGTATCACTTTCCACTGTTATAGCAGCCGATTCAATCCAAGTCTGAACATCAATTTGTATTTTGTCTAATTTAATGTTTAACGCTTCATTCAGTTCAACTATACGCACGCTTAAAGTCTCATTATTTTTAACTGCCTGTTCCAATTTCATCGCATTCACAACAGCCTAATTCTTCAATATGGACACTTCATTTTTTAAATAGTTGTTGTCTTCTTTCAATACCTTCACTGAGTTCTGGAGATCCATAACAATTTTTTCAATATCAGAATGCGACAAAATTGGAGCCATTTCGAACCGCGCGCGTAGTCTATCAAGTAAATAAATCATAACCATAAGGGGGTCTCTTGGATGCCAGGCCCGGAAAATCCATATATGCGGAATGATCATCTATCTTGGAGCACTTAAGTTCCTCTGAACTATCTCTTAAGCTACAATCCTTAAGTCCGCTAGCCAACTGCTCTGTATCCTCACTATTTAATAAACCAGACATGATATTATTAAATTACTTGTAATTTATATATTATATTAATTAAGTAAGTTTACCCGGATACGCTGATGTCCACAAATTTACTGAACTGGAATGATTGAGACCTTAAAACAAATATACACTTTAAATACCCAAAGCAAATTTGTGTTTCTTTTCGCTGATAATTAAAAACAAAACGACGAGAGGATTACAAAGTTTTATTCACAAAGAATCGGAGATGGAACCACGCAGTGTCCCGCTTGTGAAATTCAGAAACTCAGATCAAAAACCTCTCTCATTTTCTACCACAAGACAAGTCCAAAACTTCGACAATATGGACAAAAGAACTTCCAAAACATTTTACAATATTTTTCAAAAATTACAATATTATTTTACGAAACCAGCGATAACATCAAATGTCCAAAAATAAAAATTGATTTATTTTTATATGAGAGGTTAATTTCTGTCCGATAATTAATTTAACCTCTACAGTTTCAATCAGTCAAGGTTGTTTAAATTTATTAATTTTGTCGGAGGAAATATCTTCCTCTACATTCTTACTCCATGAATACTTCTTATTGGATTCATATAGGCTCCCAACCACCGATTAAAGTTGATTTATTTCATGCAATAACCCAGCTTCCGAAACCATAAAGATTTCTGTGATACAAACTGTAATCTGCTGGCATATATGGTGCAGGTCACAGGGTTAATATGTTTGACAATCTTTCTTTGTACAGCTTATAGCTTGTTTGACTAATCTTTTTGCATTGAGTTAGAAGCAGCGGCAGCATATTCCAATCCAAATGGTATACGCTTGTAATTTTATATCATTCGATAATATTTTTCTCTTTATTAGTGCGCATCAGTTCTTAGTATAGCCAACAATTTTTTAAATATGCCTCTCAGCTGAAGCTGCACAATGAATAGTTATGTCTACATCCTTGATTTCTTGCTGAAGTTTTATTTAATATATTTACCAACAGCATCATAAGAATAAACAATTAATTTTTGTCCAATTATCGATTTCTAATTCTTTCGTAATTAACTGTTTAGTCTCAAATCTAATGTTTAAAAATACATTCTTAGGTGATACAAATCTAATTTTGTTATTGTTTAGAGAACTCGATATTAATCGGATCTGTTGGAAAGATGATTCTTAAATCACCAACAAATTTGCAAACTCAACCATTAAGGACCTTAGTTTGAAAATGCACAAAGATGATTTTAAGTAAACTTAGTTCAAAACTTGATCCTCGTGAAATTCTATTTGTAACATTTAGTGGTCTTGATTTCAAATTATTTACTTGAATACTCTTTCTTATTTGATGTAAATAATACCTAAATAATCTAAATATATTCGGATCGATATATAATACATTAATCGTCTTCATAATAGCATAAAATATATAGAGTCAAAAGCCTGTGAGATATAAATAAATATTATTAATAAATCCAAAATTTTCTCATAGAGCGTAATTACATTCTTTCACGTAGAAAGAATGTTAGTAATTGTCGATCGATCTTTCGTAGTCATGTTAGCTTGTATAGAAATCAACAGGTAGCAAAAATTCTAAATGACCTAGTATCAGTTATTCTATTATCTTAAAAATTAAGGGATAAGAGAAATTATTCTATTATGATTGTCACATGTTATTTTACTTTTCCTAGGTAACGGTTTATCCACGATCGTTAGAATATCGATTTGTATTTTTCCCTCCTTAAAAATTCTTTTATAAAGACGCAGAACGTAATTGAAGTACATAATAAATCGATATACCAAGGTGAACATTTTGTTTTCCATATTTCATTTTCAGCATTCTTTTTACCAATGCATCACTATCAGTATCAAGTTCTGATTGCTGATTTTCCGAAAGATCAGTGAGATTACTAATATGGGTTTTATTTTGTTTGTTTGAAAATGGAGTTGGAACAAGAATTTCCATTCTGATTTTTCCGAATTTTCGAGACTTTATTTCCAGTCCCATCTTCAGGGTTGACACTATACGCCTAGGAGAAAAACAACTTGTAGCAAATGTGGTATCCTCATACAAGACATATCTATTTATATTTATTATAATTTCAAAAGTATTTTTTATTGTCTGCCATAATATCCGGTCTTCATACCTATTCTCTTAAACACAAATGTATGCACATACTTATCCATGTCACGTCCCACGCACACAACAAATTATATACACATATGTGTACTTTACTAAAGTGACATTTATAGAAAAATTATAAGCAAACCCTACGGATTGACATGCACGTGTATCCATGATGTTTCTTTCTTTAATTGCTGTTCCGGACGCGTAAAAGTATGAACAAAAATTTTTAACTTTAATATTGCGGTAATCCTCAAATTCCCCGGTTTACCGAATTCCATCCTGTTTGCAAAAGGTTATAGAGAGAGATTAACAAAACTGTTGAATAAATATAATATTATTCTATCGTCTGGACAACACCAAATACGGAGCCTACACTGAAGAATCGTATCTCCACCAAATACATATTTATACACATATCCTGTATAAATTTATGTTTCCATTTAAATATCTATTTCCAAACCATATACAAAACCAAGTGAATATGTAGGGGTATTCTTGCGGGGTAGCTATCGTGTTCGTGAGGCTGTACCATTCCTACATAGACCTGGTAGCTGCTGTTGAGATCCGTGCTTATGATTAGTCTCCGACCCCTTTCCGATGGGTGATGTGAGAAGGCTCAGACGAATCCTCATACGTATATTGTACACAATGATGCAAAGAAAAAATTCACAGTTAGTCCGAATTGAACATGCTCTAGACCGCAACAAAATAATATATTGTCAACAAAATTGAATGTCTTATACACAAGTAATTATCAGTTCACAGTTAAACAAAACGAACCGTGCTCTAGACGGCACAAAACGATATATTGTCAACACAAGTAATAATCAATTCACAAACGTCTGAATCGTAATGAATACATGTAAATGATTGAAAATATATGATTATATAAATAAAGTCACTGGTAAATATTGTCACTGATGATAGATAGATAAAAATCGTATAAAAACTGTCTTGAAGAAACATAAAAAATAATTAATCCACTGTTTGCTAGGTTTTTAAATTATTTAATTATAATACTCCATTGAACTATAGAATTTGAGGTCCTGATGCAAGAAGTCATATATAAATGCAAGGTAAAACTATCGAACCACATATGCACTATAATCAACCGCATGTTTCCTGCGTATTGCGCGCGGGTGTGTATATTTATTAATAAACCCTATTAATTCCAATTAAATTTGCAGTCCAAGAAATCTGAATTAAAACTGCT
>JAQBSW010005538.1:0-56479 GCA_029291075.1 Eudiplozoon nipponicum
AACCACAATATGGCACAGGTAAAGAGAATTGGCAACACAGCATAAATAATTGTTTGTAGACACATATTCAGAATAAGCACAACAGTTTCTGTAGCGCAATATGCACAGACAATTCTGAATAAACTGAGCAAAGCTGCGATAAGTAAACGGCATTGCTCCAAGTAGCCAGCACATGTGTTCAAAAATATGCTAATCGATAATCTTGGTTGTGAAAAAGCTGAAGACGGTGGGTTATACTTGCAAGGTACCTCTACCTCTTCAAGAGCAGGGCATTTTCCCTCATCCACTAGAATGTCTACCGAAGTGTCTTCGTGAGCACATGTTCCATTTATTATTCGATAGGCTCCACTGGTCACAGCGCGTCGAGTGATTCGACAGTTAAACGGATAGAAAGTGCTCATCTCACGATCGCGCCAATCTTCAATCACCATCAAATATAGATTAGTTTTCGGCAGTCCTACAATATAATAGGATCCTGAGCTACAAGGTCCATCTACCTTACCGGTGATCATTCGACTTCTGCCAAGCGCTTCCGGATTAGCTGTGAAGCTAACCACATCTTGGATGCATCCGTAGGAGTTGCTAAAACCCGGTATTGGTCCACGGACGCGCATACTGTCATCCTTCTTTTTCGGTGTTGTCGGGATTCCAGTGTCAACGACTTTCAATGCGACCGGCACGAAATTGCATTCGCCCTATGTTAAAATATAAAAATTACCAAACGTAATGTGCAAATTAAATTGAGTTTAATTTAAATATCATCAATTATTTTGTCTAGATATGAATATGACAGTAAATCTACAAAATGGATTTAAATTAAATTACTTTTATGACATATTTTCGCTCACTTACTGCTTATTTCGTCTTTTGGTGTTGTATGTGTGAAAATTTAGGCGAGAATAATGGGAGAGCGTAGGAGCAGATCTTGCTCGAAATCAGGTAAGTAATTATTCACATGGAACATGGTTGCATAGATAATCCGATTAATGGTGTCATAGCTGCTAAGGTAAGTTTCTCTAATAAGATTATCTAGTTCAGCTAATTTTGAATAGATTGATTTGATTGTTCGACCCATAAAAGATTCGTATATGCTTTATTTTAAATAGGGAAACTGATCCGACAGATCGATAGCCAGACACGGAAATCAATGGTCAAAGATGTATGAAATAATTTATTGACAACACTAGGAATAAGGAAATTCAAAAGGTTAAGCAGAAAAATGAGAATAAACTATCAAACTTGGGAAATTATAGGCCTCCGAGAAACATTCCAAACAACTCTACTGTGTCTAAACGGGTGATTAACTTATCGTCTATGAATCTCAGGGATAAAAAGATGAGAATTTTTAAATTAACGAGTACTATCAATTGTCCTGCAGCCGTGAAGTGTGGTATCAGCTCGAATGGTCAAAGAGTTTATCATTGGGTGTAGTGTTGCGCAATCTGAAATATTACGGAAGTAAAATTGCAACCTTTACTTGGTTTAAAGATTATTTATGTCGTATATAGTATAATTTTAGTTAAAATAGGACCGAAAGGATGTGCTATAGTATGAATAAAAACATGTAAAATCTCATTTTTACACGCGTATCGTGCTTACTGGCGACCCATGTGTAGGAGACCGCCCTATGCCTAAAAACAATCATATACTTTCCGTTCATGCTGTCTTTGGCTTATCCTATTGGTCACAACTGAACTAATTTGTTACTAGGTTCGCAACACATAATGCATACTTGCATATATATTAGTTCCTCGCAAAAAATAGTATTTAACTGTAATATTTTGAAATGAATGATTACATGCTTACCGCGAAATGTGATAAATGATATCGATCAAGGCCGGAGTGTATGGATTTACTGGAGTAACAGGTGTTCAGAAATAAATGTAATTTTCAATTTTTGGTGAACTATAGCATATATTGATATCCATCATGTAAGTACCATGTACCTTTTCAGTATTTTAATGTTGGTATCGGTTACTGACAAAATAACCATAGTATAAGTATCCTTTACAGATTCTGTATGTATATTATGTAGAGGGAGTATAAGTGGAAGTCACAATTTCGAGACTTTATATGATGTTATCTTCACTACTATAGGTTTACATGATAAATTCTCGTGCGCAGTGCTGTCCTTCTTGTTGTGGATTCGACCGCATTTATCTTGTGCGGGACAATAGATAGCACTCTTAAGTTGGTAAAATCTTGAATTTTAATCGTTTTCAGGTACTCTGCTTATTGGCTTCGATTGATGGATTCTCATTTGTCCCTCCTTTTTTGAGCCTTCTATCAGCTAATTGACTGAAAATGACGTTGGGTCAAGATTTTCCATTGTTCTTTGCCCGATATTTCGAGACTTCATTTCCAGTCTCATTTTTAGGGTTGACACAATACGCTGCCTTTGGTTTATCCTTCTGGTCACAACTGAACTAATTTGTTACTAGGTTCGCAACACCTAATACATACTTGCACATATATTAGTTCTCCGCACCAAACAGTGTTTAAAAGGTTTGTAAAATCTTGGCTTCTTTATATTTTTAGATGCACAGTTTGTATTTTGCATTAGTTGACGGGTTCTCACTGGCCCAGTCATACTGAAACCATTCTAAACGATTTTAAAACATTCATTCGGTTGCGCAGTGCTGTCCTTCTTGTTGTGGATTTGACCGCATTTTTCTTGTGCGGGACAATTGATAGCACTCATAGGTCGGTAAAATCTTGAATTTTACTCATTTTCAGGTGATGTAATTTTTGGCCTCAATTGATGGGTTCTCACTTGTCCCTTTTTCTTTAAGCCTTCAATTAGCTGATTGTCTGAAAATGACGTTGGAACAAGATTTTCCATTGTTCTTTTTCCGAATTTTCGAGCCCGAATTTCCAGGCTCATCTTCAGGGTTGACACAATACGCACAGGAGTAAAACACAACTTGTGGCATATGTGGTATCCTCATTCAAGACAGATATATTTATATCTATTTTAATTCTAAAAGTATTTTTAATTTAACAATAATTGATTGCGCGGGTGGTGGTAACAATTATTTAAATCAAGTTTGCGAGCTTGAAGTAAACACCAATCCCATTGTATTTAACCAGTCGTCGAACAGCATAACAAACCAGCCGCAACGCACTGACGCGTTTCGACCTTCCATGATTATCATCAGAGTACGACGGCAAACTGACTATCGAGGATCAAACGGCATTGAATATACATGGAAATCAAATTAAGATATGCGGCTCTCACCTCTAGCAGTCTCGCATACATTGAACTTAACTGTGGCGAAAGCTGCAAACAGTTAATGTTCGTGACTGAATAGAAATTGTGTAGCCGACATTTTCAGTCAAGTTCAATGTATGCGAGACTGGTAGAGGTGAGAGCTGCATATCTAAATTTGATTTCCATAAAGTATTTTTAATTGTCTTCCTAATATCCGGTTTTCATACCTAGTCTCTAATACTCAACTGTATACAAAAACTTATCCCTGTCCCCCTCTGCGCACACAACTACCTATAAACATGTTTATTTTACTAAAGTGACATTTATTAAATAACTATAAGCACACTTAATGTATTAACATACACGCCTATCACTGATATCTATATTTTAATTGCTGTTTCGGACGCATAGAAAGATCAACAAATTTTGATTTCAATATTTCAGTAATCCTCACATGCCCCCAGTTCACCTAATCCCATCCTGCTTGCAATCGGTTATAGAGAGAGAGATAAAAAAATTGTTGAAAGTCTATAGAGTATTATTCTATCGTTTTGACAAGACCGAATACGGAGCTTATGGAAATTTTTAAAATTTGTATGTCCTCTACATACTTTATATTTAGAAATGAATTCTATCTTCAAGTTAAAGGTGTTCCTATGGGACAACCATTATCGGTCCCAGTCGCTAATATTTATATGAATTATTTAGAAAAAATCTCCTATTCAGATCTCCCCTCAAACCAAACTTATATTTAAGATTCCTAGATGACGTCTTCTTAATTTTGAATCACGGGGAAAATGAGTTGGAGAATTTTCTGTATTTAGGTAATCAACTGGGAGAGGTAAAATTCACATTCGAAAAAAAAAGCAAAGAAGAATTATCTTTTGTAGATGTAAAATTAAAACGAATTGGTCAAACCTTAGCAAAAGATATTTACAGGAAGGATACTTATTCCGGTATCCTCCCGAATTATCGCTCTAATAACCCGTTTGGGATGAAAATAGGCATTCGAAAATCTATGATAATAAGAAGTCTTAAAATAGTGGATTTAAAATATAGGGACGAAGAACTGATGAAATTGAAAGAAATATTCAGGATAAATGGTTATCCAGAAAAATTAACTGAAAAAATCATAAAGGAGACACTATTGCGATTTAATAGAAAAATAACCCAGGAGAAACGGGTAAGAGATATAGATAACCAGAATGAAGGTAAGCACAGAACTCTGGTTCTACCAGATTCCAAATTAAGTAGAAAAATTGGGATATTAGAAATGAAATACAACATAAGAACAGTGTTAAGACAATCATTTAAAATAGGCAATAAGTTAACGAATTAGAAAGGAAAAATTGAACCGCTCAACACATCAGGGGTTTAGGAGATACCTTGTAAAGATTGCAATCTCAGGTATATAGGTGAAACCATGCTTCCAATAAAGGTACGTAGAGGGGAACATAAGACTGCATGCAAATATAGACATAGTCATAGATCAGATCTAGCTAGGCACTCAATGGAAACAGGTCATCAGATAAACTGGGACAGCTGTAAACGGATTGCACTATGTAACCGAAATAGATTCACCAGGTTGATTAGAGAATCAATTGAAATAAAATCAGGAATGAACGTCATGAATATGACATGTGTAAAAAAATCATTAGGCCCAATATTTAATGAAGCCTTCACGAATGGAAAGAAACGTAGATTGGAGGAATCAGAGCCAACAATAAATCCAAATAAGGGAGACCGCGACTATGAAACGGGGGAAAAATAGAACGAATTAGATTGAGTTAGAGAGAAGTAATTTGGCTATAGTTCTATATATATATATATATATATATATATATATAAGGTTTGATATATATATATGCATATAAATTGTGAGTAAAAATAGTATATATACTATACACTCAGGGTGAATTGTATGTAGTTGAATTTCAAAGAACCTATTTCAATTGCTGATAGATACATATATCTACACACACATATATATAGGGCTAGATATATATGTATATAGATAGAAATTAAAATAGATATATAAATATTATCAAAAGCGTTTTGACTGATATAATTTATCCGTTGAGGGACTCACAGTGTTGCTTGTATGATATTCATATTATATATATGGTATATACACGTATATATGTATATATATGATGGATATATAGATATTTATAAAAGATGTGGGAAGAACCCACATGGTTGCTTATATGCTTATCTATATATACATAATATATAGCCTGTGGAATTATATGGATGTTTTTTTATAAGAAGTGAGTATATATATAATTATGAATAAGTAAATAAATATAAAATTTATTATGTAGGTATATTCGACACAGATATTTTAATGGAGAAACTAATTTATATAGGATATTAGTATTAATGTGTATTTGGCTGAGAGACGATTTCGTTAGTGTAAACTCCGTATTCGGTCTTGTCAAAACGATAGAATAATATATTACAGTTAAATACTGTTTGTTGCGAAGAACTAATATATATGCAAGTATGTATTAGGTTTTGCGAACCTAGTAACAAATTAGTTCAGTTGTGACCAGAAGGGTAAACCAAAGGCAGCATGAACGAAAAGTATAATCTGATGCACATTCGTTTCGTGCTTACTGGCGACTCATCAGAAGGAGCCGGTATTGCTCCCTTTAACCACTATATATTTGGTAAAGAATGTATCGTCCTATTATCCCACATTCCTCACCGAAATATATAGTGGTTAAAGGGCGTAATACCGGCTCGTTCTGATGAGTCGCCAGTAAGCACGAAACGAATGTGCATGAGATTATACTTTTCGTTCATACTGTCTTTGGTTTATCCTTCTGGTCACAAATGAATTAATTTGTTACTAGGTTCGCAACAACTAATACATACTTGCATATATATTAGTTCTCCGCAACTAACAGTATTTAATCAAATATTTAGTCTAAAACAGTGGGACAGTTGGACGTTGTAATCCAATATACGTATAGGCTTTAATGCTTTAGGCGAGTTAACACTATATGGAGTTTTTCGGAATGGGACTTAAAAACCAAACCTGTAAAGGTTACTGGAACTATACTTTAAGATAATAACACACATTTCGAGAACGTTGTCATTCCAGACAAGCTTATAAGCACAAATGTATACGAGATTTCACCGTCCAATCATCATATCTTTTTTGACAAAATACATAATGAGATCGAGCGTATTGCCGTCTCATAATGTTGAGTCGTCAATGAGCAATTAAAAATTTTCTTTTCGATCATGTTTACTGGTATAGCCTCTCGGTTCTACTTGGACAAACTTACTATTTGTTACGCCATCCCTAATACACAAATACAGGTGTTAGCTCCCGCAACCATAAATATAAAACTATCTATCGTTTTAAAAATAAATTTTCTGAGTACTTGTTTCAAATACTAAGTGCATTTCAACACTAAAAAATATAAACTGTCTGTCCAACAGAAGTGTATAGTTGACATTTTCTATCATTTCATGCTTTTGACAGAGTCTCGAATAATGCTTATAAAAGCAGTGTCAGACAAAAATTACACTAATAATCAAAGTATGACATTCAGCATTCAGCGTGAATGTATTCATGAAGCATGGTTGATTTCTGTGTCACACAAATGCTGTTTGTGACAGCAGTTGGAAAACAATCATTTACTGCAATTTAAAATGAACATACATCACAAGAAATTTGATTTGATACTTCAATTCAATTTGACAGTAATTTATCGCGCGGTTGGTAATAACAATTATTCCAATCAGCTTTCCAAACTTCAGGGAAAAACTAATCATACTTTTTTAAAAACGAATCGTACAATATAGCGCAGCTCACGTAATTTCCATGTATTATTGCTCTTTAGATGGTTGCTAGCTTAATTTGAATATCGCGCATACGATATCTGGTTATCCTGCATATAGCCCAACGTCCATAACATCAGGCCACATCATCGGTGATACCCAGAAGAATCTATCGAAAGAAATTACTCACCAAGACCACATAGATCAGAATAATGCTGAAAATTATATTCAATGGGCGAATTCTATTGTATAGGCATAATGCACTCTGGTTTGATTACAGGCCACAAAACATCAAGCAGCTACTGAGGAGTGCCCAGTATGTACACAATCAGTCTAATCTATGAATTTAACTTTCAATCTTATTCAATGCATACCTGTTACTGACAAAATAAATATTAAAATCCTGCCATATATGTTTATTTGAATAATACATTCACTGGCCGTATGTTTTCTATATTTTAATAAAAATGTTCGGATAATATTTGGAATATCGAATAGAAGGGATTACCCACTCGGTCGTACAATGTTTGGTTTATCAGTAGTAGCTCAGTGGTAAGAACATTGGATTCCGTAACAGACGTGCCAAGGTTCGAACCCTGTCTGCGCCAAATTCATGGCAGTAGATGATGAGTTCTCAATAAGGACGAAACAGTTCTACTCCGTGAATTGTATTTTCTATACTATACATTACTCAGTTCATAAAAACAAATTTATATACAATGCGATTGTTATTTATATCAAGCTCGCAACTTCTATTTAGATATGCATTTATATATTAGGTGTTGCGCATTTTCTAAAAAAATAGTTCAATTATGACCAGATTGATAAACCAATGACAGATTAATTTTTTACTAGGTGCGCAACACATAATACATAATTGCATATATATATATATATAAAAGTTCTCTGTCACAAACAGTAACTAACTTTTATTCAGATCGTCTGTTTGAATACCTATCAAACCACCTATTTTTCATCTTCAAATATCCGTTCAAATTTGTCTAATTATCTATCTTTTGATGAAGCAAACGCTCATGTTTAAGCCACGAAGAATAACGTAGCTTACTGAAACGAGATAAACAGCCAATGTTTGCTTTGAGCATCTTGAGATCGACTATTCACCCATAAAATATATTTTTTAAGGTTAAAAGTGTGTTCTAATAAGCGTTTATCAAGCAATACTTTGCTATTAGACAAGTCTTAAAATACATATGAGACCGCTTATGTTAACATAAAGTGTACGTATGAATTAAGTGCACTAAGGTTAACAACAGAAATACATTATTTAATAGGATATATAAGCTGTCGGCATAAATTTAAAAGGAGATATAATATAACAAATAAAATTTATTGGACGCTCATCAGTAATTGCAAGAATTTGCGCAGTCGAGGTTTGAAAATTGGACGATTTAGTTCTTAATCCTGCGAATCCTTCTATTCGCCGCCTAAGCTTTTTCTACATTAAACAATGCTCAGTTTATACTGATAAAGGTATGCATATTATTGAATAGCTGTTTACATCAAAATCGCAAACTTGATTCAAATAATTGATATCACCACCCACACAATACCTGTTCACTTAATTAAATGAATGTTCACCTCAATACCACGTCCCAAGGTGGCGTGATTTCTGTTAAATAAAGACAGTTTAGGGGTGGATAGTTGGATCTTTAGGTTTAAAGAGATGCCACAAGGCTCTGTCAGAAGGAAAAGCTAACCAAATTCTTAGGTTCATATAAAATTTAAAAAAAAGTAACACAGTAGATACAGGAAAAAAATCCGGAACAAACGGGACCAGGTTCGAGCCCTATTTGCAGTAAACTCATGAAAGAACGCGATGAAATACCTATAAGGACAAAACCGGTCAGCTGGATGAATTACCTTTTTTACATTATACAATGTATATGCAATGTATAAATACATATATACATACATATGTTTACATTCATATACATGCATATATACATATATATGTGCAGTATATACAATCAAGGACAGAGTGTATGGATTTACTGGAGTACAGGTGTTCAGAAACAGTTGTAATTCTCAATTTTGGTGAACAATAGCATACATTGAAATCCATCGTATTGGTACCATATACCGACTCAGCAACCATAGTGTTAGTACCATGAATCTTTTTGGTAGTATTATGTTGGTATCGGGTACTGACACAATAGACATAGTGTTGGTATCCTTTACAGATTCGTTATATATATTTTATAGAGTGAATTAGCATTGAAGTCGCAATGTCGAGACTATACGATGTTAGCTACTCTACTGCAGGTTTACACATTCGTCTAGGAGATTGTATCGTCCAATTATCCCACATTCCACACCCAAAAATATAATGGTTAAAGGGCGTAATACGGGCTCCTACAGATGAGTCGCCAGTAAGCACGAAACGAATGTGCATGAGATTATACTTTCCGTTCATGCTGCCTTTGATTTATCCTTCTGGTCATAATTGAACTAATTTGTTACTAGGTGGGCAACATCTAATACATAATTGGATATATATTAATTCTCGCCCACAAACTGTATCTAAATGCTTGTTTTATACTGACAAACGTATGCATATAATGGGGCAGGTGTTTATATCAACATCAAAACTTTGAATTTAATAATTCTTATCGCCGCCCGCGCAACCTATGTCCGTTTAAACTAAGCCGCGTTTTTCTTGAAATATTAAAAAAAATCCTGATCAATTTTTCAATGCCCTGGATCCTCTTCGGTATCAATTTCAACATGATGGACAACTTGCCACCTATGGAACTAACATTTAATTAAAGTATAATGGATGAATTCGATTATATACGTACACATTTTCGGTATAAGTAAAACTTTGCATAAGATAGCAAATGCATTTTATCACCCTGACAGGTTTTGTCCTTATTAGGATCCACCTGAATAAAAGAATAAAGAAAAGTATAGGTCGTTAAGTAACTAAGCTTTTGATGTAATACGTTGCGTCGTTGTCAAAGGTCACGAGTTTCAAGACTGAACCAAATGCATTCGGATTATAATCCTGGTCACAGAAATTCTGACACCTACTAGATGAGCGTCCGATAAGGATGAAAAGCGTCTAGTTGATGAACTGAATTTTCCATCTTATGGAATGTGGATTTTATGTCAAATAGACACAAATATCAACGAACCTAGCTAATTTCACTTGATTTGAATTTGATTTTAATCTTTCTGGATCGTTAAAAAAATTTATTTGTCACGAAACAAATGTCACAAGTGGAATAACTTTAATGTGAGATATATTTATGTAAAAGTGACAATTGCTCTAAGCATATTTTCACTATGCTGGCGTTTTGTATTTAAACTGATGCTTTTATACATAGTAAGTACAAAATTTTACTTTTTGGTGTTCAGCATGCGAATAAACGAGTTTATAATTGCATATTGCCAAGAATCTTGCGTTCTCTTTGAAATTATCGAATATGAATAAAACAAGTTATGTCAATCACCTTTGTGTATAATTTTAGCTGCCTCACTTTGATTACTGTGAAGTGTAAATTTGCAGCCAGTCAGCATAGAACTAATGAAGGTACATAAAATTTACTGAAACAATAAGCGACTGAAATAACATCCATTTTCCAACTCTAGTTGAAAATTATAGTCAATTAATACCCATTATAAATCTGTTTAACATAGTTAGCAAATAAGAATATGCTATTTGGTTCGTGAAACTGTATATACTGTCAATTAATCATTCTCGTATTAAAAATAATAATTATATCAATGCCACTACTACTATTACTACTACCACCACCACTACTACTACTACTTCTTCTTCTTATACCACTACTACTTCTACTACTTCTTCTACTACTACTGCTACTACTGCTACTAATACCACTACTACTACTAATGCTACTACTACTACTACTACTACTACTAATAAATAATAATAATAATAATTATAATAATAATAATAATAATAATAATAATAATAATAATAATAATAATAATAATAATAATAATAATAATATCTTGACATAAATTTAACACAATGAAAATAGGAAGGTTGCAGCTGTTTATTAACTAATTTACATACCCTATCATGGTTAAGTCGTTTATGAAACCCGAAACTTTAGGAAATTCTACTCTAACAAGAGACGAACCTTGGTTGGTCTTACCAAAAACAAAAACATGAAAGTTAACTTGTACTATTGGTTATGCAAACCATCCTATCTCATACAAAGCCTAAAAATCTGTTTCACTTCGCACTTTACACCTAATGTTTAATGACTAGGAATAAAATACGAAGATAAGTGCCGCATGCAGAAGAAAACTGTTGGTCGGTAAAGGGAGCATGAGCCACTGGCCCACATTGAGAAATGTGGTTCATCCGGCTTGAGTTGCAGATTACATGAGCAATAGAGAATCATGAATTTTAAAAGTCCATCCTCATTTATTGTGGATGACCTAGTTTACTCGAAGAGGTTATGTATACCTATAAATACTCTCCTGGTTATATGGCCGTGAGACCTTAATATTGCATACTGACATAATGCTCTTTACGATGATGTTAATGGTGGAATCCATAACAGACAACTTCTCACACTAATTAAGTACAGTATGTGAAACTCAAATACTCAGCCCAGCCCATTTAATGACAGTCATTATATACTTTATACCAATAGAAAGTATTCGTTACATTTAATTAAAATGTATGTCCAATGTTATTAATGATGATAAAAGGTTGCAAATATCCAGTTGAATCTTGAGGTCGATGGAAATATTCACGAGAATCTATCTGAAGGTAAGATAGATAAACAAAACAAGGTAAGTATATAATTAAATAATTGCATGGCATGCGTAGTTTCTGTGGGAAAATGTACGAGTCACAAAACTGAACCAGATGCACTTTGGTACAAATTCTAGATGTATATATTCAGGCTAGTAGTAATGAGACCTTAATGAAAAAATGGTGTAGAAAATGAAATCAAATTTGTATTTTATAAAATGGTTAGTTTAAACCAACGATGTATATACAAGCAAATCCCGTCATTTACTCATATATATATATATATATATATATATTCTGGGTCTTCATTTGATAATGGGGGGTGGCTACAAATCTAATTCGGTTTTAATTCTATTTCTTATTTTGGTATTGATTATAATTATATATATATATATATATATATATATATATATATATATATATATATATATATATGTATGTATATATAAAATTTTCAGTCTATTGAAAACAATCACATATGTAGTCAGGCTCCTTTCAATTTAAATGTTAATTATTTGTTCGGTAAATATTAGCAAATCCAATTATGTAGCTGCTTTAATAACCATCTTTTTTGAGTTTTATAAATAATTTAACATTCGTGTAATTTTACACAAAGCCTTATTCGGAGGCTAAGCTTCGAATAAATAAATATAAAATTATTATTATTATTATTGTTGTTTTTAGGGTTATGATTATTATCGACGTAATCATTATTAGATTATCACAAAAATTAATAGATTCAGTGTGACAACTAGCAGACAATTTTACAAAAGATCATATTTAAAGCTCAGTTCTTGAAGTTAAGTTCAAGAAATTTTAGTATATTAGAAATATTTCGCTATTAAAAAATTTTTAGCTCTATTTCTATTGAACAAACTAAGCAACAAAAAGTTTTGCTGTAGTAAAAATTGGATGTTGGCATGTAACCCTATTATTGGAGCTTGGGGCGCAGAATCAAACGCAAGACTAATTTAAATACATCTTACTTTTATTTTAAATTAAATTAAACAGTTCACATGAAAATTAACACACACACACACACATAAATAAATAAATATATATATATATATGAGTCGAGAAATTTCAAATAAAATAACAAATAAACAGCGTTTTGTATGGAGCTTGTTGAGCTCTACGGGAATTACAGTGAAAAGACAAATTCATTCAGCTAATACAGTTTTGAAAAAAGTATATCTGAACTCAATGTTTTGCGGTGTGTAAGCATTCAGGTTATCAATGCCGCGTTTTGCGTACGCGGGTAATAGCTGTACACGGGCAGTTACACAAAGATCCGATTTGTCACTATTTCCAATTTTGTTTTGTCTTTGATCGGGTTGACTCATTTTTACTTCAATTGGAAATGCGGTTCTATCACATCTTTGTTTACTGGCGACGTTTCGGTGCCTATTTTCCAGCACCATCATCAGGCAACACAACACTGATCACAATAGCAGATTTAAGCAAATGTGGTAACCTCGTTCCAAAACCATTCTATTTATATATATTTGACTCAACACTATTTTAATCATAGAATTTGTCTCAGTAACTAAACTCAATATATAACTTTTTATAATTAGCAGACCAATCATTACCTCACCTATACCTCATCTCATCTCGTATGCAGAATATTTTAGGGGAGAGAGACAGTATCGAACCTTTTGTTATTTGTTATAACTGTATTGCTACTATGTCACGGTAATCAAAATTTAAAAATGCTAAAACTAAAACCTTGACTAGCATATACTGTATTTTATTTAAAGCCGGGAACTCTAATGTATACAATGGTGTGTGAGGTATTGCGCACATAGCAACAAATTAGTTCAAATATGGAGCAGCAAGTAACGTAGATGGATGGAGAGTGAATGTTATATCGACGCTTAGGTGAACGATTAAAGAGAGAAAGATAGAGATAGTCTGGACAACTAACGATTTTCAAAAAACTAATCGTAAGCACATTGCGAAGTTAATCAACTATTGGAACTAATTGCATAAGAATATTTGCTCATATGACTAAAATAATTCATTATATCTATATACATATATATCTAAATATAATATCGTAAAACCTTTATATATATATATATATATAAATAAAGAGAGAGAGAGAAAAAGGACCATTGATAATTATTAAATATGAATAATTTCTATTCTTATTATATATTTATTTATTACGTTAGTCACACCTTATATCAATATATAAAATACATGTCAATATGTATAAAAACATATATATGAATATAAGCAACAGTATGAGACCAACATCCCTAATCCTACATATATATATATATATATATATATATATATATATATATATATATATATATACGTTTGCATATTTCAAATTATTATTTTATTCTTTTTTTTTTACTGTTTTTTTTATTTACCAATTAATCAAATTGTATATTTATTTATTCACACCTTATATAAATATATAAAATACATATAAATATGTATAAAAACATATATATATAAATATAAGCAACAGTGTGAGTCATATATATATATATATATATATATATAATGTGTATAGAATAAACCTATCAATCTACCCATAGGCCTATCTATATATCCGTCTATCTATCACATTTTGGTTTCCTCTTAAAAGGATACATGGTAGCTATTAACCATGAATATCTTCTCTATGACTAACGTATTATACATTTATTAAGATATTCCTACCTTACATAAATATAGAAAATATAAGCGACAATGTAAGTCAAATGTGTCTTATCTAATGTTCTATCTACTAACCCTTGCTAAATCGGTATACCGTCTTTTGGAACATTTTTATTGAGAAAAATAAGTATATAGGAAATTGATATTGGTACAGATCATTCGCAACCAGTTTTCTATAAGCGAGGTTTTTTACTTAGGTTCCCACTTAATTCATGTTCCGCAGCCTCACGTTTTCTGACCATAGAAAATGCTTCATTAAATATTGGGCCCAATGATTTTTCTACCGATGTTACATTCATTACACCTTTTCCTGATTTTATTTCAATTGACTCTCTAATTAGTCTAGTTAATCTGTTGCGGTTGCATAACGCGATGCGTTTACATCCTTCCCAGTCTATTTCATGACCCGTTTCCTTCGAATGCCTAGCTAGGTCTGATCTTTGAATGTGTCCATATTTGCAGGCTGTCTTATGTTCACCTCTACGAACCTTTATAGGTCGCATGGTTTCGCCTATATACCTGAGATTACATTCTTTGCAAGGTATCGCATATACTCCTGATGTCTCGAGGGGTTCTACTCTTTCTTTTTGGTTAGGTAGTTTATTGCCTATAGTAAGCGATTGTCTTAAAACTGTTTTAATATTGTATTTAGCTGCTATTATTCTAATTTTCCTGCTCAATTTAGAATCAGGTAATACCATAATTTTGTGCTTCTCCGGTTCCGTTTCCTTCTTTACTTTGTTTATTATATTATTGTTAAATCTCTGTAACATCTCATCTATTAATCTATCTATTATACTTGACGGATAGCTATTTAGTTTGAATATTTCTTTTAATCTCCTCATTTCCTTATCTCTATTTTCTATATCCACTATTCTAAGACTTCTTAATATCATGGATTTAAGAATGCCTATTTTCATTCCATATGGGTGATTTGATAAGAAATTAAGAAGTAGTCCTGAATAAGTCTCTTTTCTAAAAATATCTCTTTCCAATCTGGAACCATTCCGTTTTATTTTCACATCCAAAAAGGGTAATTCATCATTATTCTCTTTTTCCAATGTAAACTTTAATTCACCTAATTGGTTGGCTAATTCGAGGAATTTATTTAACTCATTATCCCCATGATTCCAAATTATAAACATATCATCCAGGAATCTTACATACAAGTTTGGCTTAAGAGGAGATTTTAACAACAGATTTTTTTCAAAATAGTGCATAAAAATATTAGCAACCGGGACTGATAGTGGTTGTCCCATAGGGACACCTTTAACTTGTTTATAAAATTCATTTCTGAACTTAAAGTAGGTGGAGGACATACAAATATTTAAAATTTCCATAATACTACTTAACATCATTTTACTACCTTCTATTATCTCTGGGAACTCTGTTAAACAACGCTTCACACTTTCTAATGCTGCTTGTACCGGGACATTAGTATACATCGATACAACGTCCAGGCTAGCCATTCTATCATTATCATTCAAGTTATATCTACTAATAATGTCAATAAAATGATATGTATTTTTTAAAGTATAATCTAAGAAATAAGTATATTTTCTAATTCTGTTGCATAGAAATTTCGACAATCTATATGTTGGTGAGTTTTGTACATTAACGATTAATCTAAGTGGATTCCCCTGTTTATGAATCTTTACTAGACCATAAACTCTCGGAGGGACTGTGTCACGTTGTATTAATGAATTCCCGAGTCCTGGTTCTAATTCCTTCGACTCAATCATTCTATTAATTATAGTCTTAACTTGTCCTTGTAACTTATCAGATGGATCTTTATTTATTTTATTATAGACCTCTAAATTATTTAATTGTTCATACACTTTCAATTCATAATCTGACCGGTTCATAAGTACCGTTGCACCACCTTTATCTGCCTTGAGGCATATTACTTTATTGGATAATAATTCTGTTCTTAAGTGTTTTAGATCATAACTCTGCTTGCATCTCACCTCTTTGTGCTCTAACACCGCTTTGGACACATCCAATTCAAACCTAGTCTTATCTTTTTCTGGGAGAAACTGGGCAATCTTAACTGTTTCTGTAATTATCTCATTCCTAGGTACGTAATCAATAGGGATCGCAGTATTAAGTCCAAGATTAAGAATTTGTTTTTGGTCTTCCTTGAGATCCATTCTCGATAAATTAACTAAACGTTTGGACATGACCTCTTCAATTCTCATATTTCTCAAAGGGCAATTAATTCCCAATATTGCTAGTTTTTTTTCATGCCTTTGTCTAATTTTTTTAATTTCATTATCCCTCGTTTTGTCTGTGAAATCTTCAATATTTTTGAAATCCAACATACCTAATCTCGCCAGTAATATGGACCTTATTTTTGTCTTCTCTCTAATCAGTTCAAATTTACGTTTGTTTAGTTTCTTAATCGATAGTTTTATTAAATGTAAACAAAGCTCATGCTTAAGAGTATTTCCTACTTTATCCAAAACGAATGAAAGTTTAAATCTAAAACATTTCGGTATAACATTAAATTTTAAACATTTATTAAGGAACGAGGTATTTTCCACTTGCCTAACAATCTGCATCTTCTTCCGCTTGTACTGATTCATAAGTGTGACCAGATTATGAATTGAAAGTGTATGAACAATTAAATAATTTAGAGGTCTATAATAAAATAAATAAAGATCCATCTGATAAGTTACAAGGACAAGTTAAGACTATAATTAATAGAATGATTGAGTCGAAGGAATTAGAACCAGGACTCGGGAATTCATTAATACAACGTGACACAGTCCCTCCGAGAGTTTATGGTCTAGTAAAGATTCATAAACAGGGGAATCCACTTAGATTAATCGTTAATGTACAAAACTCACCAACGTATAGATTGTCGAAATTTCTATGCAACAGAATTAGAAAATATACTTATTTCTTAGATTATACTTTAAAAAATACATATCATTTTATTGACATTATTAGTAGATATAACTTGAATGATAATGATAGAATGGCTAGCCTGGACGTTGTATCGATGTATACTAATGTCCCGGTACAAGCAGCATTAGAAAGTGTGAAGCGTTGTTTAACAGAGTTCCCAGAGATAATAGAAGGTAGTAAAATGATGTTAAGTAGTATTATGGAAATTTTAAATATTTGTATGTCCTCCACCTACTTTAAGTTCAGAAATGAATTTTATAAACAAGTTAAAGGTGTCCCTATGGGACAACCACTATCAGTCCCGGTTGCTAATATTTTTATGCACTATTTTGAAAAAAATCTGTTGTTAAAATCTCCTCTTAAGCCAAACTTGTATGTAAGATTCCTGGATGATATGTTTATAATTTGGAATCATGGGGATAATGAGTTAAATAAATTCCTCGAATTAGCCAACCAATTAGGTGAATTAAAGTTTACATTGGAAAAAGAGAATAATGATGAATTACCCTTTTTGGATGTGAAAATAAAACGGAATGGTTCCAGATTGGAAAGAGATATTTTTAGAAAAGAGACTTATTCAGGACTACTTCTTAATTTCTTATCAAATCACCCATATGGAATGAAAATAGGCATTCTTAAATCCATGATATTAAGAAGTCTTAGAATAGTGGATATAGAAAATAGAGATAAGGAAATGAGGAGATTAAAAGAAATATTCAAACTAAATAGCTATCCGTCAAGTATAATAGATAGATTAATAGATGAGATGTTACAGAGATTTAACAATAATATAATAAACAAAGTAAAGAAGGAAACGGAACCGGAGAAGCACAAAATTATGGTATTACCTGATTCTAAATTGAGCAGGAAAATTAGAATAATAGCAGCTAAATACAATATTAAAACAGTTTTAAGACAATCGCTTACTATAGGCAATAAACTACCTAACCAAAAAGAAAGAGTAGAACCCCTCGAGACATCAGGAGTATATGCGATACCTTGCAAAGAATGTAATCTCAGGTATATAGGCGAAACCATGCGACCTATAAAGGTTCGTAGAGGTGAACATAAGACAGCCTGCAAATATGGACACATTCAAAGATCAGACCTAGCTAGGCATTCGAAGGAAACGGGTCATGAAATAGACTGGGAAGGATGTAAACGCATCGCGTTATGCAACCGCAACAGATTAACTAGACTAATTAGAGAGTCAATTGAAATAAAATCAGGAAAAGGTGTAATGAATGTAACATCGGTAGAAAAATCATTGGGCCCAATATTTAATGAAGCATTTTCTATGGTCAGAAAACGTGAGGCCGCGGAACATGAATTAAGTGGGAACCTAAGTAAAAAACCTCGCTTATAGAAAACTGGTTGCGAAGGATCTGTACCAATATCAATTTCCTATGTACTTATTTTTCTCAATAAAAATGTTCCAAAAGACGGTATACCGATTTAGCAAGGGTTAGTAGATAGAACATTAGATAAGACACATTTGACTTACATTGTCGCTTATATTTTCTATATTTATGTAAGGTAGGAATATCTTAATAAATGTATAATACGTTAGTCATAGAGAAGATATTCATGGTTAATAGCTACCATGTATCCTTTTAAGAGGAAACCAAAATGTGATAGATAGACGGATATATAGATAGGCCTATGGGTAGATTGATAGGTTTATTCTATACACATAATATATATATATATATATATATATATATATATATATATAAATGACTCACACTGTTGCTTATATTTATATATATATGTTTTTATACATATTTATATGTATTTTATATATTTATATAAGGTGTGAATAAATAAATATACAATTTGATTAATTGGTAAATAAAAAAGCAGTAAAAAAAAGAATAAAATAATAATTTGAAATATGCAAACGTATATATATATATATATATATATATATATATATATATATGTAGGATTAGGGATGTTGGTCTCATACTGTTGCTTATATTCATATATATGTTTTTATACATATTGACATGTATTTTATATATTGATATAAGGTGTGACTAACGTAATAAATAAATATATAATAAGAATAGAAATTATTCATATTTAATAATTATCAATGGTCCTTTTTCTCTCTCTCTCTCTCATATATATATATATATATATATATATATATATATATATATATATATATAAAGGTTTTACGATATTATATTTAGATATATATGTATATAGATATAATGAATTATTTTAGTCATATGAGCAAATATTCTTATGCAATTAGTTCCAATAGTTGATTAACTTCGCAATGTGCTTACGATTAGCTTTTTGAAAAACGTTAGTTGTCCAGGCTATCTCTATCTTTCTCTCTTTAATCGTTCACCTAAGCGTCGATATAACATTCACTCTCCATCCATCTACGTTACTTGCTGCTCCATATTTGAACTAATTTGTTGCTATGTGCGCAATACCTCACACACCATTGTATACATTAGAGTTCCCGGCTTTAAATAAAATACAGTATATGCTAGTCAAGGTTTTAGTTTTAGCATTTTTAAATTTTGATTACCGTGACATAGTAGCAATACAGTTATAACAAATAACAAAAGGTTCGATACTGTCTCTCTCCCCTAAAATATTCTGCATACGAGATGAGATGAGGTATAGGTGAGGTAATGATTGGTCTGCTAATTATAAAAAGTTATATATTGAGTTTAGTTACTGAGACAAATTCTATGATTAAAATAGTGTTGAGTCAAATATATATAAATAGAATGGTTTTGGAACGAGGTTACCACATTTGCTTAAATCTGCTATTGTGATCAGTGTTGTGTTGCCTGATGATGGTGCTGGAAAGTAGGCACCGAAACGTCGCCAGTAAACAAAGATGTGATAGAACCGCATTTCCAATTGAAGTAAAAATGAGTCAACCCGATCAAAGACAAAACAAAATTGGAAATAGTGACAAAGTACATCTGGTTCGATTACATCCAAGTAGAGTATCAGGCTCAAACATATAGCCTTAGTTAAATTAAAAATCATTTTGTTGACATGTCGCACTTTTCAAAGGACAATTCTTTAGTTATATATTCACGTGCACCACAAGTCTTGTTTTTCATACATCAAGTTCCACTGCATCTATGTGAATTTGAATGCTCATAGGTGCAAGCCCAATAACAGATAACGTTAATTGCAGAATTATGTAGAATTTTGTTTTTTTCAAACTAGGTGGTTTAAATTTGGTGATGGATGTAATCAAAACTACAATAGCTGCATAATATTTGAACGCCAACGCTGAACGAAATCCATCTTACATGAGTTTTATTGCTTCTTTATATTTATATCGTAGGTGAATGAAAACCAATAACTTATCAACTAAGCAAAAATTTACAACGGATTCCATAACACCAATAAGTTTCTACTTATTCATGTAATTTGCTTGGAAACCATTATTGATAAGATTGTAATACACAGTGTCCAAATTTAGCCGTTTTGCAATTCAATGGGTGATGGTTCTCCAAAAGCCAATATTGCACTGTCCGTTTTTTCAGATGGAGGACTAATCTGCAGAAAGCGCCATCAATTCTACGTTTCAGCAACACGCAAAGAAATGCTGGTGAATGAATCTCTTCGTTTTAAATTGAAAATCGAATTTTCTGACGTCATTTATTGAAATTATTGAGCAATACTTCAGCATTCACGCGGACGTAGAAAACCAAAAATATACTATCAGCATCGAAGTTGTGTATTATCACTTAACTTAATAGTTTGAAGTTATTTCATTCTAAAAGGCAATTAAGAATATCGATCATGAACAGAGCCAAATCCGAGTCAATTCCTATACCATTGTTTTTTCCGTAGCACTTAAAAAACTAAATTTATCTACTTTTTAACAAATTCAAAAGAATCCTTCGAACTACACTCAGATAGGTGACTTCATACCGGCTTCAACAGGTCACTTAACCATTTGGCTAATTCATGCATCGACGTTTTTTCATTGAAACCGTATCGGCACTGCGTATAATCTTAGTGCCTGTATTCTTACTGGCTTTACATCGTTTATGCTCTGCATGTGTGATCTAACTCTCTGTAAGACGGTAGGACACCTCAGTCGAAACGACTCTATCATTTTTTTCTTTTCATCACTCTTATAGTCAATTGCAAATTTCAGACCATAAATCAGGCCATTCACTTTGGAAACTTATTAATCGTCATCCATGGCGATCAAACAAAATTATTTGTTTGGAGAAAAATTAAAATTAGCTCAGAATTTATCGAACTCTCGGAAAGCTGCCATTTGTGCTTCATTGTAAGAAGTTTTCGCTTTCTATGGCCAATTTTGAAATTGAAAGTAGATGTCGTCGAGCTTCATGTTAGAGATTGTTGAATGGTATCGATATCATTTCATTTTAATCAGATAACTGATTTAATGCTGATTAAAACACGTTTTCCATTACTATATGATTTTCTTTGCCACGAAACCGTTTTCCATGAGCGAGAACTCACTCTGGTATCTATTTCGATTAAGTCTGTGAGTCAGATATTCCGAGAGAATTTCCTAATTTAAAATTGAGTGAAACGTAGTTTCGGAAATTTTTTTATTTGTGTTGCTCAGATTTTCAATTAATTTTTTCAATAACCAATTATACAGGCAAAAATGTGGACCATGAACTGGTTCGACTATCGGTAACATCGTAGCCGGCATATTTACGTGCATGCTAGAACGAAAGAACTCTGAACAATTGAGCGAAGTGAAACTATACAACCGTTATGTCGATGATATAATTTTAGTCTGTGATAGCCGTGTGCATGCTGAAGAACTGCTTATTAAATTCAACATATGACATTGTATTAGTAGTTTTGTAATTGAAAAAAAAAGAATGGTACTTTAGAGTTTATTAATATGCTACTCAAACGCACAGCAGATTGCACATTTTCAAGTAAGTCCTATACATGAAAAAATGGAAGACGCACCATATATTTCACGTTATATTTCAATAGCCACGGATCATTGAAGTGAAAAAGAGGCTTTGTTAAGACACTCTGTAATCAGGCATTGAAAATTTGTACACTCGACTGCCAGCAGGCTGGGTTGGATGGTGTACGCAATAATCATATCATTAATGTTTACTCACTACATTTTACAGATAAGCATAAACCTATTGAAATAATCAGACCTGCAACGAATGTTAGTAGAATTGCTAAGAAAACGGTATATTTTCACCTACAAAATAATAGTGAATAGGCAATAAAGCACACAGAAAATAGATTATCTACAAATTTGGCGCTATCTTACTTTGCAGACTAAATACTTTTGCACATATCCACCACCAACCTTCATTTGCTCAATATGCAAAAAAACTTCACCGCAATCTGAATGTAACTTTATGTAAAATTAGATTTATACCTGAAGGAAGTCATATTGATCCAGATGCAGAGGAAGATTGTTTCAACACATGTCGGAGCATATACAAACTCGGTGTATATCAACAGAGACATCTTTCATCTTGATTAAAGATAGGTGTGTGAGCGTGCCTTCCTATTTGGAAGCAATCGAAATAAATTTTGGCTAGTACGTGATAAATTCCCAATAAGGACGACACCGGCCTATTGGATGAATTTCCTTTTCTACACTATACAATTCGTAGTTTAAACTGTCAAATGTATGCACTTAATGGGTCAGGTGTTTATATAAATTTCGCAACTTTGATTACAGTAAATGTTATCAGCGCTTGCGCAACTACTGCTCGATTAAATACAATAAATAGGCGTTGGCTAAAACTGTGGAAACAAAAATAGTTTGTAAGGACGCTGGCATTACAATGTGACTTTCCTAGGCCCATGCAAAACGTGTTTAGGTATAGTTATGCTGTATGAAAGTACTGGGCTAATAAATGTATATCTTTGTATACTGTTTATGTAGATCTTACCTATTTATACAAACAAAATTAATTCATGTAAATCAGTTTACAAAATGTAGTGAACGCGCTTCGTACAATATAAAATCTATATTTAAATTCAAATATTGGAAAAAAATTTCCTTAGCGGAAAATATATTCCAATCAAGAGCAACTGTTAAATGAGACAGAAATTTAAAGCATATTTCTACGGGAAAAATTTCTTGTATACTGATGCGAAAAGGCGGAAAACTTGAATCTTATCTTGTAACAGAGCAAAAAGTTAACACTTTGAGCGAAGTCTGACTTTAAGCTAAATCCTATTTGAAAACATTTGCATGGTCCATCTGACAATTTGAATTAATTTCTTGTGTTTGTGAAAATCAGTTTTCGAACTTAAATCTTAGTGTGTTGATTAAAGTTAAGCAATAACTATTAAAAGGCTGAAAAATTTTTTCCATAATAAATTACCCAATAAGATCTATTTGTTTATTATCTTATCGAAAGCGAGACTGAATTATTTACAACGTAGGTCTGCCACTAATGGAAAAACGTTTGCATTCTTGATAAAGGAAATCATTTATAAACAATAGCGGAGTTTGAATCAATTTTCAATAAGTTTTCTGTTTTAAAAGCGCATAATGTTGATAAAAAACGATAGTTTATAATAAAGCTCGTCGACAATTGCCACCAATAACAAAATTGGTTCCTTTCAATAAAATATTCTTTCAGTATCGCACATATGGCAGCATTACAATAACTGGTTAAAGATTATTATTTGCCTACCCATTACCAGACAAAGGGTCTAGCATTGTCGTAATGAATGGTGATGAATATGTTTCTAAGATGAAATGCTGGATTTCTGGATCACAATTTATAATCAACAATAAAAATGATGCACGACAGATACTGCTTTCCATATATATATATATATATATATATATATATATATATATATATATATATATATATATATATATATATATATATATATATATATATATATATATATGGCAGTTTGATCCTCACTAGTCAGTTTGCCGCTGCATACTGATGATGATCTTTATGCGTCAGTACGTGTAACTGACAGTAGTTTTGCTATGTTGTTCGACGTTTGGTTAAATACAATGAGAAATGTGTTTACTCCTAGCTCGCAAACGTGATTTCAAGAATTATTATCACCACCCGCGTAATCAATCATTGTTTAATTGTATTACCTATATATTATTGGCGAAAGCTGCAAAAATGTATTGTTCATAACTGGATAAAAACTGTGCATGCGACATTTACAGTCAAGTTCAATGTATGCAAGACTGCTAGAGGTGAGAGCCGCATATCTAATTTTGCTTTCATTGCAGTTTGATCCTCGCTAGTCAGTTTGTCGTCGTACTTTGATGATGATCATGGATGATCGAAACGCGTCAGTACGTGTGACTGACGGTAGTTTTGCTATGTTGTTCGACCTCTATTTAATTACAATAAATTTGGTGCGTACTTGAAGCACGTAAACTTGAATTAAACAACTGTTAACACCGCCTGCGCAATCACTGATTGTTTGGTTGTTATAAAGACACATAGATTGTATACTTTACTAAAGACGAAAAAATACGGTATTCATTTAAAACCTATTGTTTAATTGGAAAACACGCTAACGCATGTATAAGCGCAATGTTCATATAAAAATTTGAAATCTGTAAGAAATCCATTATTTACAAAAAGTTTGAAGCTTACTTCTGCATTTATTGCAGAATAGACAAAATGAACGCTAAGTAGCTTTTGATGTGTTCGTTTGGTGATCGATAATTTTTTCATAATGTACGCTTAAATTTTTGTATCAATACGCCAGAGAAAATTTTAAATTGCGTTTTACAACTGAGTGAGGCAAAATTATAGGGATTACTTTATTTCTATTGTTCAGATATTAAATTAACTTTTATTAGCTATTTAAACGGACAAAAGTGTATTCTAAGTACGCGTTCGGCTTTAATTCTCGTTATGTCCGATACGTTTATGTGCATATTGAAACGAATGAAATCCGTACTAGAGAGTGAAGTGAAAATATACAACCGTTGTGTTGATGAACTATTTTTGGTCTGTGTAAACCAAGAGCCCGGGAAAAAAGAGCGTATGAAATTAAAAAGAAATAGCGTCAGAATATTCGATGTACATTTAAAAATGAAGAAATAGATAATGTAACATTTCTTGATGTAATGCACAAGCGAAGAACTGATGCCTGTTGCCAGATCACTCTTCCGTATGAAAACACGGGTAGTGTAATATTTATAATTCAGCAAGTACTGTCCATCAAGCCACAAAATTAGGCCATTGCGTGTTTTTTGGCATGAGGTTTGCAGAATCAGTTTAATATTGTTTGTAATAAAATTATCACTAATGGTTGCTCATACAATGAGAGAATCGTTTCGACTGAGGTGTCCTACCGTCTTTCAGAGAGTAAGGTGACATGCAGAGCACACACGATATAAAACCATTTAGAACACAAGCACTAACGTTGTATGCATTGCCGTTGACGTCCAAATCCAATATTAAGTTAAGACCTACGGTTGCAATGTAAAATACGTCAACGCATGAATTATCCAAATGGTTATGTGACCTGTTGATGCCGCTATGAAATAACCTATCCGAGTGTAGTTTGAAAGATTTTTTTGAATTAGTTGAAGAAGGCTAAATATAGCTTTATAAATGTTTCTGTGTTCGTTTAACTTTGGGTCATTATTCACCTATATCCATTCAAAGGAGACATTTTAATATTTTTGTCGGTATATCAAGGAGAATTTCCTATTTGTTAAGCTGATGTAAGCACAGATGGAAAGATTACTTCACATATATTGATTAGATATCCAATCAGTTTTCCATGGCCAACAATACGGTCAAAACAGTAGTAGGAGGATGGGCTCGGATTTGGCTCTTTGATATAATTTTAAAGTTAGTTCCGGCTATATCATGAAATGCATGCTTTCTTATATGTAGGCTGACTTTAGTTTAACTTTAAGATACAATATGACACACGACATGGTATTGACTATTTATCTGACCCTTGTTTTGTGAAACATGTTTTTTGCATATACATTCTTCATTTATGCTGAAAAAATGGCGGTTTCTTATTTAGGAAATCTTGTTTGGTGAAAAGTCAGTTATGATTTATAGTATAGTATAGTACAAATGAAGCTCGTTAAGCGAATTTTGTCACATGACTAATTGTCAACTTCATGGTGAGATGAGCTTACTGTTGAAAAAAGATTCCGAAAAGGAAGCCGAAATATTCCGAGTGTAAATGAAGACAGTGGATGTAGAATCTTTGTTTCGCAAATCAAGGACCAGGAAATTTAGTTTAGCATCTTGGTCCAGTAAGATTTAACTTGAAGCTAGATTCGTCATGTTCAATTAACAAATTTAAATATGTTAGTCCCTCAAAATAAAAAAAAATATGTATAAATATTGCTAGTTTAATGCAATGTTAATAAATGAGAAAGGTATATCAAATGGTAGATAACTAATAAAATTAATTCACCTGGAAGTCAATCGATTCTCCACGTTTAAAGAATTTGTGCTTATAAATTAATTCTTTCATAATTTCGCCTTCATGGCTGCCTAAAGTCACACCGCGAAAGAGGCTTTCATCCAGTTCACTGGCATTGCGGAAGTCGGACTCAACAATAACACTGGCGTGGTCGTCAAAGATCAGACATTTTGTTTGGCACGCTAATCTAGAGCCATCATCGCAGTCGTACTTCGGTCCGCTGCATGTGGCTCTTGGATCACCGTGGAAGGATTGCATTATTCTGTACAATTGATCGTGAAATTGGTTATAACTGATATCCAGCGCCGTGACACCATCAATACGCTCTGTGGCGCACGTCTCTTGCCCGGGATCGGGAAGACTATACTCATGGCTTGCGTAACAAAATCTACTAAGGCAGTCATCGTTGGAGTTGCAATTGCACCCTCCAGGTAATCGTGCCTTAGCTATGCTACCGTCTAAACTAAGCATACCTTCCTGATCAGCACCTAGATTTTTTGCAAATAAAATTCGAATAATTTCAACGCACATTTAGAATGAGGTAGAAAAGAAATGATTAAATAGGTTAATAACAATCAGTATAATATTATTGTCAGCGTACTGAGAGGAATCATTGTAATTTCGTTGATAACAGATCAAACCGTAGAAGTATTGGAGTGGCAACGGCAATTGCACAGATTCTGTATCGAGAATAACCAAATTGGAGATTTCTAACACATTTTAACTGATGGACACAACTTGATTAATAAGTTTGTTATACTAAAGTAACACGACTACTCCTGAGTGATTATTCAGAAATAATGAAGCTATTACCGTTGAGTACTGATGATGATCATGGAAAATCTAAACGCATTAATATGCGAGAACAAAAGTCGTTTCTTATGTTGTATGATTGTTAGTTAAAATAGGATGAATTTTTATTTTAATTTTGCATACACTAATTGAACTATTGATCAAAGTGTTTAATGAACATCATTTTTGCAAAAGAAAGCGTCGAATATCATATGGCAGCATATGTTGTATTTAGGCATTATTTGTTGCATGGAATGATCATATATGCGTTTATGTGGTAGGCATGGAGCATATTGTAGTAAACCATCCATCATAAAACCAAAATAATTTATCGCAACTGGCACAACCTCGAGGTGAAGCAGCATTGCCGCGTGTTGTCCTCCTTTTTTATTGGCTACTAATCAATGGGAAACGGCACCACGTTGCGCACCATCTACACAGTTGGTCAAGCAATGTTTGCTCATGGCTGTGTAGGCGATTGCTTTGCCCATGTGCAACACAGATGATTGTAATGACACTGATGATGATCATGGAAAGGCAAAACGCGTCTGTGCGTTGCGACTAGCGGTAGTTTTGTTATTTTGTCCGACGACTGGTTAAATACAATGGGATTGGTGTTTACTTCAAGCTCGCAAACTTGATTTAGAGAATTGTTACCACCACCCGCGCCATCAATTATTGTTTAATTGTATTGTCTTCATGTAGGTGGCAAAAGCTGCAAACATCTAATGTTCGTGACTGCAAAGAAATTGTGCAGCCAACATTTCCGGTAACGTAAAATGTATGCAAGACTATTATGGGTGAGAGCTGCATTTCTAACTTTGATTTCCATATATATGCAATGCGGTTTGAACCTCGATAGTCAGTTTGCCGTCGTACTCTGATGATGATCATGGAAGTTCGAAACGCGTCAGTGCGTTGCGACTGGCGGTAGTTTTGTTATGTTGTTCGACATCTGGTTAAATACAATAGAATTGGTGTTTACTTCAAGTTTGCAAACTTGATTTAAATGATTGTAATGATTATTTAATCGGCGAAACAGTGGTTTTGAAACGCAGTATCTGCCACTGCTGATGAATAGCCAGTGAACAAATGAATCAGTGACGTTAATCATTTTCTTCATGCTGGATTTATCAATTTCAGCGGAACTATCTTTTTATTATGTTTTCAATATCCAGTCTACCAATGATACTACACAAGTTGATGAAAAAAGTTTGCTACACAACCGGATGTTGCATAATTACATAATCCTTTTTACTCCAGGTTCTCTCAAAATATTTTGTAAGGCCAACTTTAGTTTAATATAAAATTTTTAAAATTGTTACTGAAAAACCGCATTAGCGTAAGAATGCAAATTTTGATTAATTTTGCGACATATGGAAAGCAAACAAGAAATTAGCTTTGGGAATTAAATTTCTGACGTTTTGTTATCCAATGCAAATAAAGTTTACTTTTTGAATATTGTTTGGTTTGTGTTATTTTTAGCTACATTGATTCTGCTTCGACGAAAAAACAACTTGTTTAAAGTTGCCAAAGTAATGCGAAATTGGCATACATTATGCTTCAAGACTGAGTTTACTACTAAACAAATATGAATTTCGATAACACAAAGGCTTATTACTCGCAAAAGCCTGTTTGTTTGCTTTCCAAATTTTGGTATATTCTATTACGTCCAATTGCCCGTATCATCATACAAATTAAAATACAGGTGGCGAACAATATTCTAATGCCAAAAGTGCAGAAATAATCAGTTTATATCTTGATTTAATTTCCAAATTACATACAGTTATCTAATATAATAGAATACTTTGGTTTAATCGGATTTGGATCACTTTGAATAGGGGTGCTTTACTTTCTACGTTTAAAGGCAATAATTGGAATTTATTCTGTATGCTGTATAGGAAAATTATTGTTTTTTACTTAAATTTAACCATTTCATACAAGGTTACGCGTATGAATAATATACACATAATTATTTACAAGCGAACATATTTACCCCTTGTGCAACAGACAACGAAGCAGACGTGCCCAGGTTCGATCCCTGTCAGCGGCAAATTCTGGACAGTACCTAATGAGTTCTCAATAAGGACGAAACCGGTCTACTGGATGAATTGCCCTTTCTACTCGATACGATGCTTAGTTTATACTGAAAAATTTATGAAAATAATGAGTCAGGTGCTTACATCAAGATCTCAACTTTGAGTAATGTAGTTAAACAGTTGTAATTACCACCCGTGCAAAATAACTTTTTATGGTAGAAGTAAGGTTTAAAATGATCCGATATGGTTTAGTAGGTCCAAATCAAGTAGAACCTCTTCTGTGGAGATTGTTTGCTTAATATTTCAAAACTTTTTTGACAAATTTTACGCAAGTGCAGCCAAGTGACGAAATCTAGGAACAGAATAGAGGGACCATATCCGATCAACTTTCTGTAATGGGGTAATGAGAAGTACGATGAAAGTTGTTTAAACAGACTAGCATGCACAAAAGAGGAAAGTGGTTGTTTACTCGGAATATTGACCCTCAACGCCAGTAGCATAAATACACGCAGAATTAATATAAAGAATCTATCTAACGTGATAGATCACGTGGACAGAATGTCTATATTGACACTCAATGAATCAAGCGGAGTTAAACAACATATCTCCTTCATATATTATGCGTTCATTATTCACAAATATACAATAGATTTAATAATGAAGTAAGTATATAGAGAAATTTGAAGCTCACAGCCGTTTTTCAAAAAGGTAATATCTACTACCTGCAAAGTTCTTTTGATTGTGACATTTCATCTTCATTGATATGCGGATGATGGACTTGTCAATCTGAAAGCGCTGAGCTAAATTTCCCAAACAACCGCAAACGAGCTTGTAATATATATATATATATATATATATATATATATATATATATATATATATATATATATATATATATATATATATATATATATGATGTCCATTCCTTTTTAGTTTACCACAGTATTCTTATAATTAGGAAAACACAAATAACAAAGTGGATAAAGGCCATTTATTTCGTGAATACTAATCATCTCTTATACAATCATACATATTTATACATTTTGGGTTTCCAATTGATTATGCTAGTGGTAACAAATCTGACTCGTTTTTACTGCTGTTTCTTGTTTTGACTAGTTGGTGAGTGTGTATGCGTTTGTGTTTGTGTGTATGCGTGTTTGCATGTAAAGGTCATTCTCGCAGTATTGCGAAGTGATGTCTGATATCTTGTCATTATTGTTTTGATAGCTTGAGAATTAACCATTTGTGCGCATTGTTCACTGTTACATATACAAGTGCTATTTTTCCCAGTATAGTTGATCGTTTCACCTCGTTGCGCAAAGTTTTCACGTGGTAACAACGCCAGTGTTGATTGCAGTGTTAAACGCTCACATTGTTTGGAGACTTCTGTCATCGTATGCGCCTCTGTTATTTCCACTTCAGTTTGTTGCCAATCCGATTGTACGTTCGTTGATTCTTAGTCGTGGAGGGCCTGTTTGTTCTTTGGCTGGATACTAGTAGATTGTTGTTGAATTTTTGTTATTCTTGGCCAGTCGATAAGGATATCATGTTGATGAAATCCTCTTTGAATATTAAGGTCAGGTGCTTGTTGTTTTTATGTAAAGTGCTTCGTAGATATTGCTTCGTCAAATTGCAAGACTGAACGACGGCGAATACACCGCTTTCACAAAGAAGATAGAAACACTGATGAAAATAACAGCGGACAAAGAAACCAAGGACCTCACGAGAGACCTGGAAAAATTTCCTACGCAATCAAAATTTCCTACGAACCCAGACGCTTTTATTCACAATTATTCAAAAGTGATCTTGTCAAAACACCAGAAAGAATTACTCTCCTTAGGAGCAAAATTCTGCGTAGTCAAGAAAAACCTAAGTGAACGTGACATTATTGACATTCAGGCTGGAACGGAAAATTTCTACAATGACTTAACGAAAGACACCGCCCCACATGCATTCAATGGGCAAGGACTGAAAGCTGAGATAGGAATTCAAAGGCAGCCAAATCATCACAAAACAGCACATAAACGAACTCAGATAACTCCAATCAGACAAATCCATACGACTTGCCACACCCGACAAAGGATCAGGAATTGTTATACTTGAAGCCGACGCTTACAGGAAGGCCATGAACGATATAATAAATGACCAATCTAAATTTAAGCATGACATCAAACAGAAAGATGATTCAACGAACATCGAATCAAGAATTAATGCAATTTTGAAAAAGATGGAAAAACATGTTCTAACATCGATGGCTGACTCCGAGATTAGATCAAAACTCACAGAAGACATCCAAAAAGCAAAACCAGTCGGAACAAACACCGCAAGATTGTACGGCAAACCAAAAACTCATAAAGCCATGACAGCCTCAGGAGCTCCTTCGATGCGGCCCATTATGTCAATGATCAACGCTCCACAACATAAACCAGCCAAATTTCTCTGCAAACTACTTGAACCAATACGGAGCATCATAAACTTTGCTTATGAACAACTACCCAGAGCGTTTCATTGATGTCAACATCAGATCACGGCAGATTCGTACTAGAGAGGATACCGGCAAGCAGGTTTTCCTAAACTTACCATTTAGAGGCGACGTACCAGCCTCAATAATTGCACGGCGGCTGAATAGAATAACTAAGGACAACTTTCCCAGTGTTAAAGTTAATATGACATTTAGTACAAAGAGAATCATGAGGTTGGATGCCAAAGATCAATTGCCAATTCTCTCCAAATCATTCATAGTCTACAAATTCTCATGTATGTGCGGTAGCACATATATCGGACGTACGAAGAAGCAATTGATAAGCAGAATCCAGCAACATTTGCCACAGAAATTGATTAACAAAGGCTTGCCACCGTCAGGAAAATCAGCTATTTCCGATCATATATTGGCAACAGGGCACCCTGTCAATTCGACCAATTTCACAATTCTACATAAAGCAAAATCATAAATATTATTATTTATCTACGAAGCACTTTACATAAAACAACAAGCACCTGACCTTAATATTCAAAAGTTTCATCAACATGATATCCTTATCGACTGGCCAAGAATAACAAAATTCAACAACAATCTACTAGTATCCAGCCAAGAACAAACAGGCCCTCGACTAGAATCAACAAACGTACAATCGGATTGGCAACAAACTGAAGTGGAAATAACAGAGGCGCATACGATGACAGAAGTCTCCAAACAATGTGAGCGTTTAACACTGCAATCAACACTGGCGTTGTTACCACGTGAAAAATTTGCGCAACGAGGTGAAACGATCAACTATACTGGGAAAAATAGCACTTGTATATGTAACAGTGAACAATGCGCACAAATGGTTAATTCTCAAGCTATCAAAACAATAATGACAAGATATCAGACATCACTTCGCAATACTGCGAGAATGACCTTTACATGCAAACACGCATACACACAAACACAAACGCATACACACTCACCAACTAGTCAAAACAAGAAACAGCAGTAAAAACGAGTCAGATTTGTTACCACTAGCATAATCAATTGAAAACCCAAAATGTATAAATATGTATGATTGTATAAGAGATGATTAGTATTCACGAAATAAATGGCCTTTATCCACTTTGTTATTTGTGTCTTCCTAATTATAAGAATATATATATATATATATATATATACAGTTACATATACCTAACGTTGCATCACGTATAAAAAAAACTCCTCCAATAGACCGGTTTCGTCCTTAGTAGCAACTCTTCAGGTATTTACCTGAATTAGCCGCGAACCAGACTCGAACTAGGGTAAATTTTCTTCGAGGCTGGGACTCTATCCACTGCGGCACGCATGTTACATACTTTAAGCAATTAGAAGTAATTTAACAACTTATGATTCTGGTCAACCTTTCGTTTAGGCGGAATATATTTTTAATCGCTTAAGAGCTGAAGTTCTAACTACCCAACCCCGATCTATCATTATTCAGGAGACACCATGCCACTATTGACGGTTATATTTAACTGAAGTGTAATGGCCGGATTTTTATTTCATAATTTTCTCATTACAAACCAAAAATTGTATCAGGCAGCAAAGGAAATTCACTCAGTGTACCAGGTTCATACTTATTTGGAACTACTCAAGTATTGTTAAGAATTTGCTGCGGAACAACTGGAACCGATGAAAACTGATTTAGAGTCTGAAACTATTCATTGCGCTACCCGTTCTACACACTTCGATATGACGTACATTGTTCTGTAATATGCGCTATGGGTGAGGCTGTCGATAATCTCGAATTCCGAAGCAAGTGTACTCCGGTTCAAGGCCAGTCGAGGAAATTTCTGGCCAGTACTTGAAGAGTTCCCAATGTGAAAAAGACCGCTCACCTGGATGAGTTTTCTTTCCTACCTAATTTAATGAACAGTTCATACTGAAAACATATATAATCAAAAACCTGCTATTAGACTTCAAATCAATGTAACTTACCCAAATGTCATAGAATCTGCTGTAAATCGAAACGTCTGGATTAGCTAGTTAGAGATTCAGGTCTTAAGAGATTTCAATTAGGTTCCAAATGAAGAAAAGTCTAACCAGAAATATAAGTTGGTATGTAACTTCAAATTGCGTGTGATACGAAGCACGTGTGGCTCAGGGTGTTGAGTAGAAAATGTGCCCCGGTTAAATTCAAGTCCGCAGAAAATTTTGGACTTTACTTAATGAGTTACCAACAATAAGAAAGCCAATTATAATAATCAAGGTTACGATCTTGATCTAAACACCTGACCCATTAATTACTTACATATGTCAGTATAAACTACGAATTGTATAGTGTAGAAAAGGCAATTCATCCAGTAGACCGGTTTCGTCCTTATTGGGAACTCAGAAAGCCAGTTTACTGGATGAATTGCCTTTGCTACCTGATAGAATGTGTAGTTTATACTGAAAGAATATGTATAGAAACTTAATCGTGTCATTATACTTCATATATATATATATATATATATATATATATATATATATATAATATATATATATATATTTATATATATATATATATATATTTATATATGAAGGGCCCAGCATGCAACTTTCTTTCCCTATACCAATTTTTAAAATCGTTTAAAACAGTATATAGCATATCACAATGAAATATGAGAGTAAAATTCACTTGAACGTGCACACGTTTTCTGGTAAGTTGCTTACCTTGAAAATACAAATTAGTTTGTTTGATTTCATTGCATTCTTCCTGCGAAATATTTGTTTTGCCTTCGAACAAGGCCTGTGATAAAGTTATCACTTTTCCTGACCCGGCACTGTCCATATATGGTGTGGAGATTGCGATTTTCGTCGGGTTTGCAATTGCTCTTCTATACCACGGCCTTACTATTGGGTCGTATCCACGCTCGGATCGATGGCCTGGATAAGAGCGATGCACACCGGACCGCAGACCAAAATAGGTCCATTTTATCTGAAAAATATTATAGCAATTTTAGTACAAATTTAAGCTATAATTGTAATTAATACACTTCTCGTCAGCCCTATAATACGCGTCAAAAGTAGTATTTAAAACATTTTATTAAACATAAGTAAAAAACGAGAGGCTAAATTGCATTTGAACAGTGAAGATTACTTATATTACGTATGCCAACATTAATTACCAAGAATTTGGTAATATATTGGAGTTCAGTATATTAAAACGCAATACAAAACAATAAGGTTAATTATTACTAACTGGCTTTATTAGTTTTTAAAAGTGTAATTGCCTTTGCTCAATGGTTATCGTTAACTGTGGACTCTTAGACTATGTTTACTTCACATCATATATGACTAACCATACACTCACGATTTATTTGAAATTTTGATTACAGATCGGATATTAAAAATTAAGTAAGGATAATCAACACAGCACGATTAATGAACATAAAGTATTTCAATAAATAATCCTATAATAATAAACACGAATTTATTCTTAATGAGTAGAGCTTTAATTAAAATCGGAAAAATACTTTTTAAGAGTACAGACAATGTACATGGCACCTGTCAGTTAAATCAACACGAATTTTATTTTAAATACTCAGTTAATTAACCAATTGTGATCATAATCACTTCAGACTTAACCACAAACATTTAAAAAATTAAATTTTGCAATCTTAGCGATTTACTTGGTTTGAATGTCCTAACCATAAGTTCAGTAAATGCTTAAAAATAGAAGTATTTACCCGTTATGTCTTAAACAATATTCTTAAAACAAATAGAAAGACACCCGATCTCAGTATAACTCACGTGGAATTAAGTATTAAAATCATTTAAAAATCATTTGTTAGTAATGCACAACTGCAAAACAATCCCAGTCAGTTGCAGTAAATTAGCAATCGATTGCATATTATATAAATGAATAAACACGAATCAAATGCAACGTGCTTACAATCCAGGTAAATGGCTAAATAAAGCGACTAAATAAATTAAACCTTTGCTTCTATGACACGCGAAAACAAAAAAATACATTTAAAATTATATTTTATTGATAGGTGATCGATCTAGAAGACCCTGGTTGATTCCTCCGTTGGCAACACCTCAACTGTAATTAGAACGGGCAGTTGGACATGAACCCTACTCATATTGTTGGTTTGTCCATTCTGTTGCTCCCTAGGCAATCTTAACGACAATCACTGTTTCGCCACGCACCACTTACATATTTCAAAGGTTAATAGCAACCATAGGAGATTTTACGACCCAATTGTCCCATATTACATGAAAAAATATATGGTAGGTGTAGGTCATAGTATCGGCTTCTACTAATGAGCTGACAGTAAGGACGAAACGCATGCATACAGAAGATTGAAATTAATTTTCATCTCTATTGAATAACCAGTCATCGAACAACATAACAAAACTACCGCCAATTGTTCGATGACTGGTTAAATACAATGGGATTGGTGTTTACTTCAAGCTCGCAAACTTGATTTAAAGAATTGTTACCACCACCCGTGCAATCAATTATTGTTAAATTGTATTGCCGAGATTATTCACTTTGTTCATGATAACTTTAGTATCTCCTTCTGGTCCTATTTGAGCTCATTTTTTACTTGGTACAGAATATCTAATAGACAATAGTATATATAAAAATTACTCCGCAAAAGGAAAACATATGCATTGTGTATTTCATTGTTTAATGCCATGATTATCTAGATGGCTATATTGTTCGCACACTTTACAGGCTTGGTGTCCTTTATATATAGCGAATTGACGTTGAAGTTGCATCGCCGAAATCTTTACATGGATTTATCTCCATTACTGCTTAAATGCACGCTCTCATAAGTCATTGTACTCGCGAAATGTCCTACAAATCTTGGCCGGTAGCACGAAATATATATTTGCATGAGATTTTACCTTTTAGTCAGGCTGACTTTGGTGTATCCTTGTGTCCTAATTTTAATAAATTTGTTACTAGGCCAGCAATACCTATTACACATTTGGCTGAAAATTTCGATTGAACAATTTTTAGGCTATTAAGAAAGTATATTTTCTGCGTAGTTAAATTAATTCAGTTCAGATATGGTGATTGTAATCATTTGTCATAAAACGTATTCGTTTAACGCAGAGAGTGGTTAAAATCTTAAACTATCATCTTAATTAAATACTGTTTGTTTCGGAGATCTAATATATATGCAAGTATGTATTAGGTGTTGCGAACCTAATAACAAATTAGTTCAGTTGTGACCAGAAGTACAAACCAAAGACAGCATGAACGGACAGTATAATCTCATGCTCATTTGTTTCGCGCTTACTTCGCCAGTAAGCACGAAACGAATGTGAATGAGGTTACACTTTCCGTTCATGCTGCCTTTGGTTTATCCTTCTGGTCACAAACGAGAAAAATTGTTACTAGTTTCGCGACACCTAAAGGATACTATCATCTTAATTACTATGCGACAAAAATCATTTACAAATACCCTTCGGAACCTATTTTAAAACAATCGGATAATGCATTTCCTGACGAGGAACAGACCATAATGCCTTATTCAAATTTTAAAACAAATGTTATTAAAATATGTGCATAGGCGGATTTTTCAAATTTACCTCATACTTTTTTTGCCTAAAACATATTCACAAACCACGTATAGAATTTTGTATTACTCTTTCCCCGTCTCAACTATTGAGAATCCTTTTTGTTTCTTAATTTAACACCGTAAGAAAAGAGTGAATGAACTACGAATGAATAATACTAGTGACGAAAAAACTGCGTAGGCTACATACACAAATCTTAATTCCTTTTCCTTTTGGTGCGGCACAAGATGTTTGCATCCAATGTCTACCTGATTATTCCCAATATTTTGACTTCCTTTTGCTGAAGTCTTTTTCAATGAAAAGCACATCACACAAACAATTTGAAAATCAATATGTCAAGTGGACAATTTAGTTTAAACTGTCCCGTTTTTACTTATTGTTAGATCTCTTAAGCATAACTGTTTTTTTCACTTTGTCCTCAAATTTGAGTTTGACGTTTACTCATAGAAATTGGAAGACGGTGATCGCTGTTTCACATAGATGGACGTGTGCGTGAAATAAATTATGTTTAACTGAACAATTAATATTTATGTACACATTCCGAGATACGTGACGTACGCTTATCAACGAAACGAATGTAAATTGTATGAAATTAGTGAGCCATATTTAATTGAATTTACCTTTAATCAAGTTTGTGAACTTGATATAAACAGCTGACCCATTATGTACATACATTTGTCAGTATAAACAAGGTATTGCATAGTGTAAAAAAAAGTAATTCATCCAGGAGACCAGTTTCGACCTTATTGGTAACTCATCACGAACTGTCCACAGCAAATTCTGGGCAGTACGTGATGAGTTCCTAATAAAGAGGAAACCGGTCTACTGGATGAATTTCCTTTTCTACACTATGAGATACTTAGTTTATACTGATAAATTTATGTACATAATGGGTCAGGTGTTTATATCAAGATCGCAACTTAAATTAAAGGAATTGTAACTATAGGCCGCGCAATCAATTATCGTTTAATTACATGAATGTTCCTTTCAATACCACTTCCCCACGTAGCGTGGTATCTCTTCTATAGTGATAGATTGGGGATGGTTCGTTGGAACTTCAGGTCGAAACGGACGCTATATAGGCTCCATCTAAACGAAAGACTAAACAAGAAAAATCATTCAGTATATAACTGAAAATTGTATGTGGTGTATGGCAGAGTGGCTCTGCTGTTAGAGCACCAGCTTCCGTAGCCGATGTGCTAAGGTTCGAGCCCTGTCCGCGGAAAATTCTTGACAAACCGTGATTAGTTCCCAATAAAGAGGAAACCGGTCTACTGGATGAATTGCCTTTTCCACACTATACAAATGTATATGTCAAGTTCGCAACCTTGATTAAAAGTAATTGGTATCACCGCCAGCGCAAAAAATTATATACGTTTAATTGAATTTGTTTGGAAATTATTTATATTGGGTGTGATGAGCAGTTGACTGAAATAGGAACACGTAGATGGATATCAAGTTATTGTAGAAGAAACTATGAAGACGGATAGAACGGTTATTATATCATGAAATGACATTATCGTGTCTTTTGAAAGAATTTTATTACATCACTTTAATGTAGTTACCCAGAAGAAATTAAAAACTCAGTAAAAAATATTATATTAACGACCAAATATGTATATGTCATAAAAAGACTATAACGGCAAGTAAGAATTCGAAAAAAATGAAAATTATTATTGGAAACTTTACTTAATGTCAATAATACAGCCTAAAATTACCTGATCAAGCCATTGAAAATTGCGCCGTTTCCAACTTTCTTCAATCGATTGTGTGGCTAAAACATAGGCCCGCGTCCCTTTCTCATATAGAGCATTTTGCTCATCACAACCCGGATCACTGTCCACCTCGTTTCCAGCATCATCATCATCGTCATCATCGTGACGATTTCCACTATCATTATCACGACTGTTCGTGTCTGTATTGCCAGATGATGTAGACGAGTGACCAAGTGTTGAAACAGAATTCCATCCACTGCTAGCTGCACTAGAAATGCTTCTTGAAGAACTGGAAGCGCGATCAATTATTAATGACGAACTAGTTGCCGAATTCCTCCAGCGTGCACGAGAATTATTGTCACGAATTCCTGATCGAGCTTTGCCTCCTATGATAGTAGTTCCACCACCTCTATCTAGCGGAAGGATTTCCAATACAGGCTTTGGATTCATGTATCGATGGGCCATCAATGTCTTGTTGGCCAGATTATTGTCCGAGTAATATTTGAGTGGATCACAATAGGTGCGAGCAGCAAAAAACACGCTAGAAAATCGATTTGTAATAAGCAGTGGCTTGTATTTTGTTTCGTTGTTCTGCGTGGCGAGCATATTGTACAGAGTGGGAAACTTGTAACGCACTTGGTGATTGTCGTATTCTATCAACAAGTTGAAAATATTTGGTGGACGCAGTTCAGACTCTGAGTAATCTGGCTCTTCAAGGCGACGAAAAATTCTGAAGTAAATAAATGTAGAAGAAAGGTGGTAAAATATATTGTTGCGAAGAACAATAAACGCTTGAAGGCGTGTGAGAAAAACTAAAGTTGAAATGTGAATTTGTAAAATTGTAAAATTTTCAGGTTAATTCGATCAAAGCAGAGTTAATTCTGTGATGTTGCCTCTCTATTTCTTTGTATATTATACATTTGGTATAAAATGCGACGAAACGCAAAGTTAATTCAATCACACAAAATGTTTATGCTGAAAAACCACATTGAAAATGATTGAAGAAAGTAACTACATTATAACTAATAAAGCTTCGTGTTTAATTTGGAATTAATTCAATCAGCCCGAAACACTTAGTCGCAGATAGCCAATACTCTAATTGAAATTGATTTTGTGGATTACAACAAACAATTACATCATTTTCTTATGACCAATATTGCAGAACAGCAGTATCATTAGTTCTGCGTACTAAAACACAAATATTTTTTTAATGACCATACCACAGGGAACTGAAGCTAATGCAGATCACACCGCAATACATATATATATATAAAATCTACTTTGTCATTAAATGTGTTTTATTTCCTAATTATATATATATATATATATATATATATATATATATATATATATATATATATATATATATATATATATATAATGTTTTGGGTAGCGTAGCTGCGACCATCATATAACAAAGTCTGAAGTCCGCAATTGTACAACAGCAAAGCATTAGTATTACACGATGCTATAGATTGGTTATCATTATGGAGATGATGATGATAATGATGATGATGATAATGCCAAAATTAATAATTATTATTACAATGATGGTCACAATGATGACGATGGTGTTTATGGTGACGATTTTGTTGTTGATGATATTGATGATGTTGATGTTGATGATGACGACTGCAAATATGGTACCTTCAGAAGACTTAATTATATCCTGACTTCACCTGATAAATCAACCGAATATTTTCTCTGCAATTATAGTCAAGAATTGTATTGAGGAAATGGAAATCTGGTGCCTGATCAAGTTATTAACAACTGAGTAAATGATACAATTAAACAAACAGTAATTGCGCTGTTGGTGTCAGTAATTCTTTAAATCAAGCTTTTGTGTGTGATATAAACACTAGTCTCATTGTATTCAGTCATTTATACAACATGGTAAAATTACCCTTATTCTTATTAGCTGAGGCTTTTCGACTTTCCTTGATTATCAACTGAGCACGACGGCAAACTGAACGGCGAGAATAAAACTGAATTGCATAAATAAGGAAAGCAAACTTAGATACGCGGCTCTCAACACTAGAATTCTCACAATACAGTATACAATTTGTTGGGTGTATTCTCTGTATTTTCATTAACTGAGCATATTCTAATCGGAGGATTATATCATATTCCGAAGACGATAAGACGTGGAAATGTAACTCCTCGTATACGAGAGGAAAAAGCTACAATTGACAACTATGCAGATGATCAAACCTATTCCTCTTATTACTCACGCGAGTGTCACAATTTATTGACTGGATTGTATTTGTGTTGTATATTTAAATTGTTCTCCTTCACTGTGAATTATACGAAGTGCGTTGAATACGGCGTTCTTTGTCAATTGGGCATATATAAAGAATAATTCAGTGCACGTAGCAGTTTTAGCAACAATTTGATTCAAATTTCGATAAAATTAAATTGTTGGCACGAGTACGCACAGCTCAATATCACAAGCTAGATATTATGTGTACCATGTCGATCAAATCCACGATTAATAGCTTGTTCTCATCAAGAGATGTACACGCTTCCGGCTCTACATGTGCCAAACGTGAACTGAAGGCTTCGTTGTGCGCATTATGAATAATCCAATGAAATAACCAGAAAGCCATTAGCTTATCCGCTTATTGCATAAATTACGTATACTAAAACGCATCATGGCATAACAACAGACACTGACACGAAGACAACATGTCAAAGACTGTTTATTGGGAAAAAAGACCAAATCACATACTTGTTAGGCCGAAAATTTATAAAAAACTTCGTAAACAGTTATAGCCATATACAGATACAGGGCTACATCATTGCGACAAATATATGATGAGAGGATTATTGTACGGTCAGAGAAATGCGAATTATTCTTAAGTTTGAACATACAGTGTGATATTTATTAGCTTTGATCTGGCGATAAAATGTTTCTCTTGCTGGACCACTTCCGACCCAAAGATACGCCTCTATTTTGTTCATTTTAAGATTGTATCTAGATTTTCCATGTATTTTATAATCTAAATCGTCTTAGCATTTACTCTCCATAAAGTGATCTGATTTAAATTTTTGGCTAGTGGTTCTCTATCCATGGCTTATGGGATGGACACTGCTTTAAGTTTCTCATTTAGAGTTATATTTTAATAAAAATTGAACTGCTCCGATCAGACTTATTTTCATATGTGTTGATTTATTGAGCATTTATTGTCATCGTTGCTTTAGGTTAATAGTGCTAGTTTAATTAAAACTTAATAGTTGGCAAAGATTTAAATGGCACTGAAGACAAAGCGTGCTATTTCAAAGCTATTCTGCATGCTCATATGCAAATAACATCATTTTATAACTCAACAGATTCATACTACAGTCTTCTACCTTAGCCTTTATTAAGGCGAGCGTTATTTATGTATGTTGTGTCCAGGTAATTAATGATGTTTATTCTTGCTTATACAATTTAATTATCGTTATGCTCATAGAATGCACATACCGTTAGGCCCATATTTTGTTTTAATACGATGGTTATTTTCTGATAATAGAATTATATTATATAGTATAGACGGTACGATATAATAGTGTAACTCATTCTTGTTGAAAGAAAAAGTTAAATAGTTAAAACCAACCAATGAAAAAAATTTGAAGGTCATACAAAATATTTACATTTTACTAAATATCATTGTTGTTAATAAAATATTCTTTTCGTCCTCTGAAAAGATCATTAAAACTGTTAACTGAGTTGACTGTGCAAAGAAATTCTGTTTTGAGTGAAACTATTTTAATTATCATATAATTAGTTCGAAAGCATTCGTATATAAAAAGTCAGATTTATTGAAGACAGTAAGAATACACGTATGGAGAGAAATAACTTTCGGAGCAAAACTAAATTTGAGAAGTTAAAACACAAACTCGCCAGTGACTACGTACAAGATATCAGCCAATTCGGTAGATTTGAGCTTTTTTATGTAACCAATAACAACCAATGCAAGTATATTGTTAAATTAAGCTAAGCAATTTGCTAAAGTAGTTTTTTACCTGTGAGTATGGTGTCAACCCTGAAGATGGGACCGGAAATGAAGTTCCGAAAATACTAAACATCTGGTTCCTACGTCATTTCCAGACAAGCAGCTGACGGGCGGTTTCATAGAGAAGAGACAAAATGAGAACTCATCAATCAATGCTAAACATAAACTGTGCACCTAGAAATGTAAAAGATTCAAGATTTTACCGACCTCAGTTACGTCATTTCACACAATCACACACCTGACACGCCCTGATGAAGAGTTAAAATTCCAACTGGCTACCCAAAATCTGTCATTATAGAACAGTCTCCATGTCATTTGGGAATTTGCCACCGGATGGAAGTAATTATATTCTTTTCAAATGCTAGCTTTAATAAAATTCATTGTACCCTTCCTATGTGCAAAAACAAAAAGAAATTTTATCAGATACAAGAAACATTTCATTCTCCTTATGTCCTAAAGTATCTACTAATGGGCATATCTTTATATATAAATTGGAAAGCAAAACAAGATAGAAATATTTGAACATAGAGAGAGTGTGAAAAACGGAAACCAATCAATTGCGTGCGTCACATCCAGTTCAAGCTCAATACCTGAACATGCTTCTTCTGCTTACATTAATCCGGCTGCAATTTGTTTATCCATAAGGCTTCGTATGTGGCCAGCTCCCTTTTGTTATGGCATTTAGTAATTATTTTGAATGCTACGTCTGGAGAACATACGTGCGATGTTTAGATGATGTATTTATATATATTATTTCAGCACTACCTAAGATTTTTGGCAAATGCGATTCATCATGTAGATTGGTTTTGACCATTTTGGGCAGCTAGAATCACCAATAAAGAGCTCGAAAGGGGACAAACTTGATCCAGAGATTTTCAATTTATCCGCCGCTCCGCCCATTCCCAACATTAAATTCAATTTATAATTAACTACCAACTAATGTCTTTGATAATTTTCTATCAGTTGGAGTCTATTTGGCATCGCTTTAAACTTGAGTTTTCACATGGTTTGTTGTATGTTCTATTATGACATATGGGTATAGCTATTTGAAACTGTAGTTCAAATGTGATGCCTAGAAGATCCCTCAAGAATGAGAGACTGCCCAGAGATATAAGGTGGAATACAAATAACAATTTATGACGGAACACATATTGATTAGCGCAGCGGATGAGTTGCACTACTTTGATGCACATGTACTCTAGATCGAGCTCTGGCTGCAGAGTTTGGTGAAAATATTTTACGACTTCCCAATAACGAATAAACCAGTCTATTTGATGAACTGCATATGAAATCCAATACGATGTTTAGTTTACACGGGCAACATACATAATAAAATCTTGACATTACACTCCAATTCTTGGTTTCTTATTTCTAACTCGAGATAGTAGGTAACGGTTTAGAGCACCAGGTTAAAGGCAATACCGAATGGTCACTATTTGAAGAAAAGTATGCCAAAAGTGATTTAAAAAATTTCAACTGTTTCTAGCGTGCTGTTTGATTGGCTCAGCGGTTGAGTTGCATGACTGAATCGAATGCGCCAAAGTTAGAATGGCGGCGGCACCAATTTGACTAGTACCTGATAAGTTCGCAATAAAGACAAAGCCGGCCTATTTGATGAAATGCATTCGCCAGGCTGTAAAATGTATTGTTTATACGGACAATATATACAAATTCATATTCTCTCCTAGTACCATAATTGAATATATATATATATATATATATATATATATATATATATATATATATATATGCAAATATCGAATTTATAAATAAAATATTGATTTCCTTCATTGCATACAAAGGAAAAGTTTGCAGATATAAAAATTCTAAGGATTGGAAAATTTTAATGAAAAATGTAGGCATTTAATTGACCTTCACTTTCATTAGAAGTTTTGATCTTATTAATCATAAATGGACAATGTTTTCATTTTTTCTTAGTGAACTCAAATGAACTCAGAACGTGAAGGAAACCGAAAATTGTCAGCCAGGCTTAAATCCAATTTCTGTTATAATCATCAAGAAAAGTTATCATAACTGAACTTCATTTATTATAAATAAAAGTTCAACGGACTTTAATTAAACAAAATCGAATTAGATAAAAATAAACTTGCTAAAATTTGTATGCGCCAAATAAGATAAAACTTGGATGAACTAAACTAGAGACGTTAAGGCATAGAAATCACAATTAGACTATGCTCAACTAAACTAATCTCATTCTATTATAGGGACTATTCTTCATATTATTGAACGAAATAACAATCAGCTGAATAATTTTGGCTGCAGATTTCAGAACAAATCTATACACCATTCAACATTTAGACCACTATATAATAGAAAGCTGCTGATAATGGATAGATTACTTGAACGATTAACCATATATCACACAAACAGACAGCGGCCGAGAGTTATTTAAATTTAGATTTTAAGAATTTAAAGAAAAGCATGAATACCTGTCAATTAATTTAGTCTGGCTAAGCTTTGCGGCTGGTTATAAATGTGACTAGTGTTGACATTTTCTCACCACTCGCGCTATCTTATCTTATTAATACTGATGTGAAATCTATTAGATGAAAGAAGTGTTCACTTGCCACAACCGACACTGATACTTGTAAGCTGGTATTTTTTGTCGCTTAAAGGTAAGCCAAATGTTCTTCATATAACGGAAGCCGAGCTACAAACTGTTGGTTGCGGAGACCTAAAATATATGCAATTGCGTATTAGGTGTTGCGCACTTAGTAGAAAAATAGTTCGAATTGAACCAAAAGGATAACCCAAGTTCAGCATGAACAGTAGGTATAATCTCGTGTGTACATTCGTTTCGTGCTTACTGGCGACTCATCAATAGAAACCGGAATTACGTCCTATACTCACTGCATCTTTGGGTGTGGAATGTACCGTCCAATTGTCACACATTCCTCATCCAAATATATAGGGGGTTAAAAGTGTAATACCGACTCCCACCGATCAGTCGCCTGTAAGCACGGCACGAATTTGAATATCAGATTATACCTTTCGTTCATGCTAACTTTATTCTATACTTATGGTCATATTTGAACTAATATTTTAGTAGATGTGCAACACCCATTACAGAATTACAGCAACCTGTTGCCGGAACACTGTAAAACTGCTTATGTATTATAAAGAGTAAAATCGTTCGACAGATGTAGGCTTATACTACCTCGAGCTTTCCTCTTTTCTATATGAAAAAAATTTATGTCTCCTTGATGGATTGGTTCTAACTGGTCTTGTCAATTGGAAGGCTGGTCTTAGTGTAATTTGCATTCTTTAAGTAACACCTGATTATGCAACGCATTTTAATATAAACCGAGTGTGTCAAATATCTCTTAGAGCTGACCTTAAAATTTACCATTTTTGTATAACATAGATTGGAATTTTTAGCAGATGGGGCACTAGTTAAATATAGGACAGGCTAGCATGCTTGTTAAATATATTGCCAGATGAATTGCAAACACATTTGCTTAAGAAGTCCATTTGTTTCTGCCTCGAGCCCATATCCATTGATCTTTTATAGATAAGGACTGAATCAAAGTAAAACATGATCAAAATATCTTAATTTTCATTCGTCGCGTAGAATCGCAAATTGATATCTTAAACAAAACTAAACATGCGCCATACATTTATGCTTTTATTCATAAAGAAAAGTAAACCTAAACTCATAAAAAACTCTTATCGATAGGTATTTTTCTTCAGGGGCACAACACCAACAAGCATAAAATGTATAATTAAATAATAGTTTCTTATGTGGATGACAGTAAAACCATCATAATTAAGCTAGTGCGTTTGAGATTAGCACCAATCCCATTCTATTTAATCTGCTTCACAGCATGACAAGACCACAGTCCTTCGCATTTTCTGCCATTTTTTGCGCAAACATGCTCACCCTTAGAGAACGACGAAAAACTGACTAATAAAGAATAAACTTCTATGCTTACCTAGGTTTTCGTTAAGTAAAATGGGACTTGTGCCAAACCCGAGTGCGAAAACTGGGTCCAAAAAAAGTGACAAATATATTTCTACCTAATGTAAATCGTGACGACAAAGCTATGAAGAAGAAACCTATATAACTACGCCCAACTCTGTTACTTTTTTACAGGCCTAGGATAGTACATTCTGAATATCGGATAATCAATCGACCTAACCGATTTAGCGAGCAGGGCAAATTAATTAACGAACTGATTCTTCACGGAATCTTGGTCTTTCCTTTTTGTGTTGTTCATTTTATTTTGGTCAACACTACAAGTGACACTCAAACACGTGATATCTCGCAAACTATTCAACTTCGTTATTACTATGCCACTAGAATAGATAAATATTTTGAATAACACTAGTGACTTTCAATAACGGCATGATGTTTAAGTAATTTACTAATAACCATTGTTTTTATATTAAATTAAACCTTGTTTTCAATCAGCGAATACCATTAGAGATTTGCTTAGCAAGAAAGAAACCTAGGTTTAGTGTACAGTGTGTTCTATAGAACAGATTTTTATACACGAAAGTTATATAAATAGATTCGATACCTAATCGTTTTTGGTAGACAAATTTCGTGTTACATGATATTCAGAAAATCGGATTTGTATTGAAAAATGTATTGCTATTCACTAAAATCCATTTGAGGCAAATAAAACAATTCTATAAAGATAACTGTTACTAAGCATAAAATTCACTGAACCACGCTTATCTAAAATGAATTCTTTTCATTTCAAATAACGTAGTCTCAAACAGTCTAACTTTATATTATCGCAAATAAAATAGCCCCAACTTATTCGATTCACATTTGCGGACATGATAGAAACGGCAATTAATTTTTTTTAAAACTGGCTTAGTAAACCGGAACTAACGTATGTCAATGATTTTGCTTTGATGTGTAACAGAAGAAAAATATAGAATTGGTGCCCATCTAAAACAAGGAGACATGAATAAACTAGATTATAACCAACCACGCGACAATACGTAATAGTCCCAGCTTAAAATTATTTCAAGTCAAATGCCTCCTTCTTAACTGATATCCCTTCAATAAATAGAAACAAAATAAATGGAACAGTTGTCATATGAAAAAATTAGAATCATTTTTTCAGGTAAAAGAATAAATTCTTTCTCATTTACTGCGCAAATATATACCAATGGAAATAATTTTATATTTCCAAAAAGTAAAACAAACAGAAAATTTAAACAAGATAAAAATGTAAAATGGTACGACGTGGATTCTTTGACGTGCTTTTCTTCCACTTCCGGCTAAACGCCTGTACATTTTTTCCTGCATCCTGTTCACTGCGTTTCATAAAATATTGCTGTATCATATTGCTGAATTTGGCAGGTATCAAAAAGTCAACATCTTTTGAACATACCTGCGAAATAATAAATCGAATATTGGGAGCGCAGCTGGTGATAACACTTATTTGAATTAAGATTACGACCTCGGTATGAACATCTGTTCCATTATATACATTCAGTTGTCAGTAGAATCTAAACATTGCATAATGTAGAAAAGGCAATTTACCCAGTAAAACCGGTTTCGTCCCTATTGAGAACTTGCCAGGTACTGTCCAGAGTTTTCCATAGATAAGGTTTCAACCTGGACACGTCTGCTTCAATGTATGTAAAACAAAGGAACGTGAAGAGTTCCTCACTACAACGAAACCGTCCTGCTAGATGAATTGACCCTTCTACATTCCACAAATTTTAGTTCATCCTGACAAATATATGTATATAATGGGACTGCTGTTTATATCAAGATAGAAAACTTATTTAAAATAATACATGAGAAATCTCAACAATGCGTTTTGGGGTTGTAGCCTTTTATTCAACAATTTATATGACATGGGTGTTAACATTTCTGCGATCTAATATTAATGCGTATTTACATGAAAAACTTACAAATTCATGAAAGCCTCATGTTGCGTATAATATTTAATTTAATTAATATTGGTTATACTTAATAATAGACACAATAAAATGAAAACAAATGAAAGAAATAGTTGCAAAATTCTACTGCACATAATTTATTAACAAAAAGAAAATTTTATAGCTACATGTAAGCTAATTTTAATCGAATATTCGTAATTTTTTCTACAGCTAATTCCGATTCTAAATTACGTAATTGTTCATTTTGATCAGCAATTAATTTTTTGTTCCAACGGAAACCTAGAGGATTTTCCACTGCGGTTTCATACGAAATATGGACATTTGACTTAATTTTAATAACTGCCATTATCAACCTAGTAACATTATGATTCTAGTTCGATAAATGTCTATAAGAATTCAAGTTAGATATGTGCTTCGACACAATAATTAGTAGCGCATTCACAGACGTGTATTCGGCACCTGATTTGACACAGACGTCTCTAAAGCAATATCTTTATACTCTCGTTCTCAACCGTCTGGTCTAGAGGCCTGCATAAGGTGATCGCCTAATTACACATAAAAAACACAGTTCAGGTCAAAATTTGTCGGTAAAGGGAACCACGCTGCATTATATAACATGTGTAGTTTAGCCGCACTGTGTGTATGACGCTTCCGCTTGTTTCACATTTTTTGCTATGTGAAATCGGCGTTCAATTATCATGAAATTTTGAAGTTATTCATATACGTTTCTAGGCCTTACTATCATCGTTTGGTATTGAATTTATATCCCAATACTTCAATCTTTTAATTGGTAATAATTTTAATTAGACAATAAATTTTATTGCTTTATTGCAGTCATCTTTGAAATCTGTATTAACCAGGTTGGCAATTCGTGATAAATAATAAAAAACTGGAGCCTATTTATATTGAAATGACACAAAAATGCAAAAATTTAAATACTTCACGGATGATGTTCACATTTTATTTAAATCAAGATTGTGAGCGTAATTTTAAAACCATTCCCATTATATGTACATACATTTGTCGGTATTAGCAAAGTATTTGCAAGGCAGAAATGTCGAACACAGTCTATTGGATCTATTACACTTAATTACTTATACACTGCATACATTATACTGATAAGTTTATATATTTATAACGTGATTTATATTTATATTAAACGTGCAAACTATATTTAAATTTATTGTTATCACTACCCACGCAATAAAATATTTTTAATTATATAAATCTTCAATTTAATACCACTTCTCCGAGTAGCGTGTTGTCTGTTCTGCAATAAACTATTTTGGGAGGCTAGTTGGATCTTTAGGTCTAAAACAATGCCACGTAGACCTCACCTGAAGAAATGACTGACCGGAATCATAAGTTAGTATACTGCTGAAAAGTATATGTAGTTTGCGGCAGGGTGACGCAGTGAATAGTGTCACAGGCTTCGAAGCCAACATGACAATGTTAGAGCCCTGTCTGCGGCAAGGTCTGGACAGTACATAAAACGTTACCAATACGGAAGAAACCGGTCTACTGGATGAATTTCTTTTCCTAACCTTTGCAATGTTTGGTTAATACTGAAAAAAAAAAATATTATTGGTGTTTGAATAAAGCGCGCAATCTTGATTTAAATAATTATTATCAACACTCGCGCAGTCATTGTTTGTCTAATGTAAATATATGGTTAATAATTTTAAAATATGACAAAAATATCTTCTAATTGTACCACATCAAAGATAAGTTCAGAATCGTCATCCAAAATTCTGATGTGAAACTGGTATTCTTGTGGATCAGGTGGTAAATTTAAACCTTTATTCATGATTGTGTTTTTGGATCTAGAGAACACTGATTTCCTGGATTATTCGTCATTATAATTGGACAGCTAGATTAAGTTCACTGTTTGATAATCATAATTAGTGTAATAGTGCAGCAAGACAACTCTGTCTGACAAGTTTAAACATCAACACCATATATATGTATTAAATGAAAAGGTATAATATGAAGCTAAAATTTCTGCGTAATTAGAGCGTTGAGATTAAATAGCATGGTCCAAATAGAATGCAGCATCAGAAAACGCCTAACATTGCCAAAGTAAAGTGCACAGTATTGTGTCAATTACGTTAGACCACACACGTGGCCATAATTAATAGCGTAGAATGTTAATTACGGTAGATAATATAAGGCCGTAATTGCCAGTACAGCATTCCTTCTGTGAATAAAAATTTTTGACTGAGAACTATTGTCTGTAAGAGTTATATAAGTTGGTCATACAAAGGAGCAATATTTTATGTTTTTTCTGTTAATTCTATCACTACAGAGACTGAGACGTGCTCTTAAAAATTAAAAGTTCATCTGTGTATCATTCATATTGGTAACATTTAATTATGTTGTTTGGCGGCAAGAATATCAGGGCTACACGAGATAATGCAAAAGATTATTTTGCACTGTGCTTGAATGTGCCATGATTAAATGATTTATGGGGAACATTTCAAAATATTTACTATTAGCCAGCCTGGTCTACGCACCATTTTATGTATACCATCTTCGTGCTACTTCAATATAGAGTAGTAAAATTTCGTGGATTTTTTGGAATTAACAACCTGGTTATATTAGATTTTAAAGATGACGAAAATAAAAAATCATACCTATTGACAAAGTGAACAATTCAAAGAGAAAATCAAAAGAGACAGAAGAGTGTATGGAAAGAATAGAAGACAATTTAATTATCAAATACATTTAGAAGGGTTCTGCCTCCCACACACACACACACAAACGACGAAATGCCTTAGCACGCATGTTTCAGCGACTTAACTCGCATATTTTACATTTGCACTTACTTGTAATAAAAACTCGTATTAATATCGCCCTTAAATACTATTTATAAATACGCATGCATAACATTTCCAAAAGTTAGGTATGCCGATTTAACCGCATATGTCAAGTCATATGGTGAATAAGCATAAACAATTAATGATTGCGTGGGTGGTGGTAACAATTCTTTAAATCATGCTTACGAGCCTGAAGTAAACATCAATCCCATTATATTTAACCAGTTTTCAAACAACATAGAAAAACTACCTTTAGTTACACTTACTGACGTGTTTCAACCTTCCATAATCATCATCAGAGTACGACGGCAAATTGGCTAGCGAGGATCATACCGCATTACATATATATGGAAAGCAAAATTAGATATGCGGCTCTCACGCCTAGTAGTCTCGTATGCCTTTTTCTTGACCGGAAATGTCGGCTTCAAAATTTCTATTCAGTTACGAACATTAACTTTTTTCAGTTTTCGCCACATATACATATATAGGCAATACAAATAAACAATCTATGATAGCGTGGGTGGTGATAACAATTGGTTAAATCACGTTTTCGGTAGTTTTTACTATGTTGTTCGACGACTGGTTAAATACAATGGGATTGGTGTTTACTTGAGGCTCGCAAACATAATTTAATAAATGTTGAATGCACATCTGTGAGGGCACAACTTATTATTGAAACATCAAACATATGCCAATGCGATGTTGACTTTGTGATAATTACCAAATACAATAATATAAATGAGCTAGTCCATTATAATGCGTTGTGGATAAAAATCTGCAGCCCGTTCGATGTCAGCAATAAAACACATTCCGGCATTGAGCCTAAACCAGAACTGATGCACGTAAATAATTGTGTGTTATACTATTTCGCATTCTCTCCATGTTTCAATTTTATTCTTTTTGTATTGATGTAGAAATTCTTTAAAATTTAAGATACTTGAGGAGATAATAAGAAAGGAAGTTTGTCGTGGATATTACAAACTGACTTATTCCTTTTAACATATAAAAAGTTAAACGAAATTTTAAAATTCTAGCCTTCCAAAAGTTAAACTAAAATTCAATCCATTCATGCGAAATGACAATGGAAATTCAATTTGAATAAGGGAAGACCCGTAACTGAAACTTATTGCACGGTGTTATATATATATATATATATATATATATATATATATATATATATATATATATATATATATATATATATGTACATTAATAAATGAAAGTAATAAATTTCGATACATTGGGTTAAATTAATATTTCAAACGGTGATATAGTTGGAACTCTGAAATGGATAAATTGGCAATGCTTTTCGATAAGTTGAATATATTTAAATATCTAAAGCAGCCATATTTCATTTTCATTGTGATAAAGTTAAACTTGTATTTAACGTTATTAGAAGGTATTCTTGCTATTCTTTATCTGTATTTTTTGTGCAAAATTGCCAAAAATTTTGTACTGAACTGTAAACGTATAGAGAATTTTTTTTCTAAATATGATTCAATTCGACTCTGCAGTCAGCGCAAGTTATAACAGCCACCGTTTGCGTGTTTCCTTCGTATTTGGCAAAATTAAAACAAAAATATAATTAAAGATATTTCTACATAGACTAAATCGATTAACCGGCAATATAAATTAGATTAATGCATGTTTGATATTTCTTCAGTTCTGTGTAGTTGAATAAGCTACATGGCTAAAGATCTTTATAATTAGATTAATTAACAAAATTGTTAATTTAACTGGAAAATAATTAATATTAAAAATTCAACTGACAAAATATTTAAAAAAAAACGTTGAGGAATAACGAAAAAAGTTGTCCTACCTTTAAACATATTTGGAAATGAACTTACTATCTTTCATGCACCAAAGTGTGTAAATTATGCAAAATAATTTAAAGTTAACCGTAATAATAAAAGAATTTGGGTATAAAGTTTTGTGAACCTAGTAACAAATTAGTTCAAATATGGCAAAAAGAATAAAACCAAAGACAGAATGAACGGAAAGTATAATCTCATGCACATTCGTTTCGTGCTTACTGGCAACTCATCAGTAGGAGCCGGTATTATGCCCTTCACACAATATATATTTGGGTGTGCAATGTTGGAATATTGGACGGTACAATGGAACGAATGTGTTAACCTGCAGTGGTATTTAACTTCATATAAATCTTCAGTGAGCAGAAATCAAAGCCAAAACAATATATATATATATATATATATATATATATATATATATATATATATATCATCTCTATGCCTGTAAAGTGTACAAACACTATGGCTATTGTGTCAGTACTGGATACCAACACTATGGTTGCCGAAAAGTATCATGGTACTGACGCTAAGGTTGCCCAGTTGGTAAACTGTACCAAAACAATGGATTTCAAATAAACGAACATTCGTTGCCCTGGCGGTGATAACAATTATTATAATCAAGGTTGCGATCTTGATATAAGCGACCGACTCATTAATGACTTACATATCTCAGTATAAACTAAGTACTTTATAGTGTATAAAAGGCAATTCATTCAGTAGACTGGTTTTGTCCTTATTGGGAACTCATCACGAACTGGCCAGAATTTCCCGCGGACAAGGCCCGAACCTGGGCACGCTGGGTTCGGAATCTGGTGCTCTAACCACTGAGCCACCCTGCCGCACATTACACACAATTTTGAGTTATATACTAACTAATGTAACTATATTAGTCTTCTTTTCTTTTAGGTGGAGCTCATATGGCATCCATTTAGACCCAAAGTTCCAAATAATTATCCACAATCAGTCATTACTGAACAGACATCACACTGCAGGGGTAAGTGGTATTGAAATGAACATTTAAATAATTAAACGTATATTGGTTGCCCTTGTGGTGATAAAAATAAATATAATCAAGGTTGCCATCTTGATATAAGCACCTGACTCATTAAATACTTACATATGCCAGTATAAATTAAAACTTGTATAGTATAGAAAAGGCAATTTATCTAGTAGACCGTTTACGTCCTTATTGAGAACTCGTCACGTACTGGCCAGATTTTACCGCGGATAGGGTTCAAATCTGAACAAGTTTGCTTCGGAATCTGGTGCTCTAACCACTGAGCCATCCTGTCGCACACTACACCACACAAAATTTTCAGTTATATCCTAACTATTGTAGCTTGTTTAGTCTATTTTTCCTTTAGGTGGAGCTCATATGGCATCCATTTAGACCTAAAGTTTTAACTAACAATCCATAATCTGAGTTCTCAATAAGGACGAAACCGATCTAATGGATGAACTGCCTTTTGTACATTATATAATTCTTAGTTTATACTGACATATTTAATTAATTAATGAATCAGGTGCTTATACCAAGATCGCAACCTTGATTATAATAATGGATTGCAATGTATGTTAAAGTTCATCAAAACTGGGAATAACGTAGATTTCTGAACACATGTAACTCCATCAATTCCATACATTTTGGCCGTGAACGCTATTATTTATCAAATTTCGCGGTAATCATGACACCATTAAATTAAATATATAACGATTAGATACTCTTTGTGGTGGAGAACTAATATATATGCAATTTTGTATTTAGGTGTGCAGAATTTAATACACAATTATACATATATCAGTTCTCCGTTACAAACAATATCTTTTTGTTAACGCACGTTTGCCAGCTTGAAATAAGTACAAATCTCATTTTATTTAACCAGGCGGAGAACAACATAACAAAACTATAGTCCGTCAGTGGTAATGACACCTTTAGAAAATCCATGATCATTATCAGAGTACTACGGTAAGCTAACTAGCGAGGAGTAAACCGCATTGCATATATATGGAAAGCAAAATTAGATATGCGGCTCTCACATCTAGTAGACTCGTATACACTCTATTTGACTGGAATTGTCGGGTGCACAATTTCTATGCAGCCACGAAGATGAACTGTTTGGGGACGAATGGCTAAATCAAATGAGATTGGTGTTAACGTCAAGCTCGCAATCTTGATTTAAAGAATTGGCACTATTACCCCGCGCAATCAAAGATTTTTTTATTTTAAATAAATAAATAAACAAATACAAAAAACCTGCAAACCAATATACATTAAAAAATAAATAAAAGAATAAATATAAACATGTATACATAAAAAGAGAAATAAATACATACTCACAAAAAAATCTTACACAGGTACATATACTAATTTATACATTCAAACATACATAAGGATATACATATTTAAAAATATACATATATACAAATATACGTAAATAAGTACTTTATACAGACATACAAATCTATATGAATAAACACATACTTATATATTTACAGAAATAAATGCATATACATATACACAAAAACAAATATTTACGTACATAAAAACACGTGCGTACATACAAACAAATATGCATCCATAATTACATACCACCAAATCAAGTAAATCTATAAATAGATAAAACCATCTAAGAC
>JAQBSW010005539.1:0-56467 GCA_029291075.1 Eudiplozoon nipponicum
TACAGGCGGCTCAAATTTTGGAGCCGGAACTGTGCGCCAAAGTCACTAAACATTTGAATTCCATATGGGTGCTTAAAAATGAAATTTACCAGATATACCCTTGAATATGTCATTCGTATAATTAACATTTCTGAATACTTCATTCATTCCGATTCAAACGCAAATGTCAATTAAGAGGTAAAACTTTTTGCCTTAAACGAAAATATACACAGTACCTGTTTATCACATTATTGTAGAAAAATATATATATTTTAAAGCAATCGTCAAACTTTCATCCTGAAAGCATTGATTAAGCGTACCATATACTTTAAATTACAAGCAGCTTTGTGCGACATTTTCGTTGAATTTAAAAAAGCGCCATTAAATATTAGGAAGACCGTTATTCAGAATTGAATTTATATATATATATATATATATATATATATATATATATATATATATATATATAAATTTTAACTGGATTTCAACATACATTTAACTTTACATACGTTCGCAAATGCTTTGTGCAGGTATTCCTTTTCTGTGCATAATGGGAACCCATCAGGTACTTTCAAGAACTGTCGCGAATCGGGTTCGAACCAGGAAACATTTGACTCACGATCTTAGCACTGATTCAGAGCGCGTATTCGAGCCGCACAAGATATGCAGCTTTTAATGATAATCATACCCATATTTTTTACCTGTCCTATATTTGAGATGGATCAAACTTGGCATCAGATTCGACGTTAGATTGTGTCTAGTTACTCGTAATCTGTCATTTTGTAACGGAAACCATATCAACTTATGATTTTACATTTAATGAAAGGTTTTTTGTAGAAATATTATTACATATACATATAAATTTGGCAATATCAACTTAAATAAGCAAACAACAGCCCGTGAAATTCATCAGTTACACCACTTATTACCCTATCTGGTAAAGATTTAGTATTTGCCAATATTTGGGCTACTATATATCTAACCGGAGCCTGTTTCACACGATCCATTGAAATGTGGCAGCCGAGTCGCGCAATACAGACGACTTTCGTTGATATATCATGTTATATATTTGTGGTCTGTATTTTCGTTAGCTGAAGCCTAATTTTCGAAGTGTGTAAGTCATAAGTCTCCGAATTAAATGTGAATATGTTCGTGTCCTGGTCGTAAATGTTATGCAAGTACTTGATGAGTGCCAAATGAGGAAAAACTGGTCTATCTGCTGAATTTTATTCGCTACCGTTAAGCTAATACTGACCATTTATATATAACTGAGATTAAATTTAAAATTTTTATATACATGTACAAAGGGAACATTTAATTAATACACTGATTATATATATATAGAATTTTGTGTGTGACAAAGCAAGATTTTCAATGCATATTTGTTGAAAAAAACAGGATATAGCGACGTAATTATGATATTTCATTTTTCTCACCAATTTTCATTGTTTCCTGGAATAAATCTTCAATAAGTAATAGTAGTTTTGGCATGAAATTATCAATAACTTCAAAAAAAATATCTAATATATATAGAATCATATTTGTAAAATGAAATCAATTCAACATTATATAATAAATACTCGATTATTATGCCTGAAATTATTTTTCGAATATATATATATATATATATATATATATCAGATAGATACTGTTTGTGACAGAGAATAATTTGATTATGCAGTACATTTCAACACGTTTACAGATATCTCTCATCAGGGTATTGAATCTGACTTAGGTCTATTTATCCAAACGCTCGGACAACCCACCGAATCAGACAGATTTACATGTGAAATGCTGTTAATTTTCAGTTTTTAAGCATATAAGGTCATGCAATAGAACTGAATTTTAATTACATCGATTAATGTGAACACAATCGTGAATAATTTTGATTTTTTTAAATTTGTAATAATAATCGATTTGTTGGTCTTGTGTAAATTCAAATTAAAGGTAAGGTAATCGAGTTATATTAATGATGCCATTACATGAATATTGGCCTTAAAAAAACTAGATTCAACTTTAAAAGTCTTCTGGCACTAAAGTGGACAGCATAAAAAATGAGAATTATTCAATTGCTTGCTACTTTAAGATGAAAGCATGCAGAAGCGTATTTTCTACGGTCTGATTAGAATGGGCTCCTGATAATTATTCATAATTTTGATACTCATAGACTGTGGTAAAACACAAGATCATCCATTTTTAGTAGGGCTCTTAGGCTTAGACCGTCAGACATCCATGGCTGATGAGCAAGTTCTAGCGAAGCAATTTGGTGTAAGTCGACGATGTTCAAAGATTCCAGTAGCCATAAAAATTTTCCTTCGTGTCTGGCTTGTATTCAATCTATCACAATTTAACAGTTCATTTCAATTGCATAGGAAAACCGATTTTATGACAATCTTCGCGGCAAGATTACCTCTGTCGGTAACAAATGAGACTGATTGCGTAATAATATTATTTTTCTTAATTTTATCCTTTAGTAAATTGCCATCTTCATTCCATCTATTAGAGAAGTATGTTTCTCATAACCGAAGTAAAGTTCAAGGAAAAACTATTTAATTATTAATTTATATTTCAAAAATTTCCAAATATGATCTTTAACTTATGCAGGTAGATTTCCATCCTGAACTCTATATCGGCTATTAACAGTAATCTCAGATAGAAGAAATTACACAAAAATTATTGAATAACTTATGGAGTACTGTGCCAGATATCGATCTATGTCGGTTTTTTATATACGGTCACATATTATCAGGCGTCTTAGAACGAATATATACAGTATTTGTCAAATGTAGCGCAGTGTCTATAGTAAAACTTGCTAAAATACAAAAATTATACAATAGGGTATTTAAACAGCTTTGTATTCAAATTACTCTTCCACTTGTAAGAGACGGAAAGTTATTTTATTGTTTGCAAATACAATTTTGTCTTATAGTCTGCTTAAGCGCCATTTTTGCAATATAAAAAACCAAAACAAAAATCAAATAACTAATGCGGAGCGAAGTTCTAGAAGTAATACGGGTTTTGTCCTTTCTAGAGCGGATTTACCAACAGTGTAGTTATTTCTGCAAAATGCATTGAAGCAAGATTTCCTGTTATCCAGTGGCACAACAGCAGTCTGCTTTCAACTGCATAACAAATATTAATTAAAAGACTGTTTAACGTGTTCTGGTGTAAAATAGTCGAACTTCACAAAGGCTACTTTTTCTATGAATTAGCAACTTTAAACCACCAGGAGCTAATATACCACACACCGATTGGCATGTAAGTCGTTGCAAATTTCAAATAATATTCAACAAACGGCAATCTATTAACTAGAATAATTGCTACTTTATTAATTAAGATCTTTTTCGAGTATAACCGGAAACTAATGAATGTTGTAACATTTATAAGTATAACCAAATCGCATGCACCGTTTAACGGATAATCAATTCTGCCCAACAGAAACATGTCAAGTGGCGTAAAACATATTTTTGTATAATTAACCACCAAAATTGTTGGCCACATAATTATTACCGTAGGTAAGTATAGAAAATATGTAACTTTGCAAGAAATTATAAGATTTACTTCACTTATTTAAAGGTTTACTAACGTGAACGGGACACATAAAAGAATTTCACATCCAGAAATTTTATTCTTATTAACAGATACTTTGCAAAAACACATCATACAGTCTGAAATATCTACACTAGAGCACCAGATTCCGAAGCAGATGTGCCTAGGTTCGAGCCCTGTCCACGGCAAAATCTGGCCAGTACGTGATGACTTCCCAAAAAGGACGAAACCGGTCTACTAGATGAATTTCATTTTCCACACTATACAATACTTTTTTATACTGCAAAATGTATGTACATAAAAGGTGAGGTTTTTATATCAAGTTCACAAACTTCATTAAAACGAATCTCAAATATTATTTACTTGCTACATCTAGAGTAAATAATATCAATTGTTTACGAAGATCAATGATTGAGATGTAATAACAAACTCCATTAAAAATAATAAAATAGGAAGGAGTTCATGCGAATAGACTTTATATTGATGCTAATTTCGCATGTATTTGGATAATAAGAAAATTTTAACCATTACTATTAATGACTTTATATATATATATATATATATATATATATATATATATATATATATATATATATATATATACCTCTATAATTAGGAAAACACAAATAACGAAGTGGATAAAGGCCATTTATTTCGTGGAATACTAATCATCTCTCTTATACAATCATACATATTTATACATTTATACAAAACAAGCAAATGGAGTCGATCCAGACATCAAATTCACTCTCGAGGTAGAGAAAGACGACAGTTTTCCCTTCCTTGACATCAAACTCACTCGAGAAGCAAACGGAGATTTGACACTGGCCATACATAGAAAATCCACTTTCACCGGACAATACATCTCACTACAACAGTAGTGTGCCAAAATCCCACAAAAGAAACTTAGTAAACAACCTAGCAAACAGAATCAGGAAGATCTGCTCTGAACACAAGATTGAGGAAGAACTGGGCTACCTCAGGAAAATTTTGCTAATGAACAACTACCCAGAGCGTTTCATTGATGTCAACATCAGACCACGGCAGATTCGTACTAGAGAGGATACCGTCAAGCAGGCTTTCCTAAACTTACCATTTAGAGGCGACGTACCAGCCTCAATAATTGCACGGCGGCTGAATAGAATAACTAAGGACAACTTTCCCAGTGTTAAAGTTAATATGACATTTAGTACACAGAGAATCATGAGGTTGGATGCCAAAGATCAATTGCCAATTCTCTCCAAATCATTCATAGTCTACAAATTCTCATGTATGTGCGGTAGCACATATATCGGACGTACGAAGAAGCAATTGACAAGCAGAATCCAGCAACATTTGCCACAGAAATTGATTAACAAAGGCTTGCCACCGTCAGGAAAATCAGCTATTTCCGATCATATATTGGCAACGGGGCACCCTGTCAATTCGACCAATTTCGCAATTCTACATAAAGCAAAATCAGAAAAATTATTATTTATCTATGAAGCCCTTTACATAAAACAACAAGCACCTGACCTTAATATTCAAAAGTTTCATCAACATGATATTCTTATCGACTGGCCAAGAATAACAAAATTCAACAACAATCTACTAGTATCCAGCCAAGAACAAACAGGCCCTCGACTAGAATCAACAAACGTACAATCGGATTGGCAACAAACTGAAGTGGAAATAACAGAGGCGCATACGATGACAGAAGTCTCCAAACAATGTGAGCGTTTAACACTGCAATCAGCACTGGCGTTGTTACCACGTGAAAACTTTGCGCAACGAGGTGAAACGATCAACTATACTGGGAAAAATAGCACTTGTATATGTACCAGTGAACAATGCGCACAAATGGTTAATTCTCAAGCTATCTAAACAATAATGACCAGATCTCAGACATCACTTTGCAATACTTCGAGAATGACGTTTACATGCAAACACGCATACACACAAACACAAACGCATACACACTCACCAACTAGTCAAAACAAGAAACAGCAGTAAAAATGAGTCAGATTTGTTACCACTAGCATAATCAATTGAAAACCCAAAATGTATAAATATGTATGATTGTATAGGAGATGATTAGTATTCACAAAATAAATGGCCTTTATCCACTTACGACGAGTTTTCCAATTATAAGAGTAACGTGTATATTAAAGGAATGGACATAATATATATATATATATATATATATATATATATATATATATCTAGATGTCTAGCTGTATTACCAATGTCCCTTATAAGATTAAAACCACCACCTAAATAATCGGTTCAACTATATTTAGAGTAAGAAAGCAATTAACAAATACCAAAATGGGCCGAAATTGATTCACCTAATTAATTGCATTTAATTGGATATAGGCGCCAATTGATGAGAAGGCTGATTAAAAAAGATAGTTAAATATATGATTGTAAATGGCAAGTATTGCGCTGTTTTGGCACCGCAATTGATTTGTGCTAGTGTCTGGATAAACTGCGGCCCTATTCAGGCCCACGTCTGCTTAGTTCGTTGCCTATTATTAAAAAGTTCTAAATGAATTGCTATTGCAATATTATGAAAAGTCTAGTTTATAATGGCAGCATATTAAGAATAAGAATTCGTACTATAAGAATTCAATTAAAAAGCATTTCTCCAGGTGTCATGCTTAATTAAAAGAATTTTTTTTTAAGAAACTGGATAGATCGAAGTTAATTCATCTGCGTTTTGACTAACACAGGCTGAATTCGAATTTTTTTAGTTGATTCAAAACATTTCGTCATTCTTCGGCGGATGGCTTCTACAATACACTCATCATGAAAAGTTATAAAAAAACAAACTGATGAGCCAAGCGCGATATTCCCTCTGGCGGTAACATTTTTACTTCGGACTACACTATCACCAGATTGTTTCGTGTCACGTATACGGATGTGCGCTTATCCACATCTATTTTGTTCATCCATCTACGTGAGGCTACAGTGGATGAATATGCATTTACCATTTGCATGCGTTAGACTATTTTTGATACACACCATGTGAAACGACGTAATTGTGGTCGCTGTCACATTTTTGGGTGAGGGGGGCGGACGCCAATATATCAGAAACACCCATCATAATCACATGACATTGTGAGGGATAAAATAATAACTCCGAACGAGGCATGCACGTGTGAAATTTCATTCAACTCGCTCATTTTTTACGCATAATAGGCCTGTTTAATAGTCTCTTGTTGTCATATCATTAACGAGATGCACTTTACGCATGTGCACGTGTGTTTGTATGCACTACCAAAACAGATTAACTTAAATGTAATTAATACACATGCGAGTCAATCTAACTGACACTTCAGTCAATAGACATCAATTTACCGTTTGCGCGCGTCAAAATAATTAATTAGTCTTGGAGCTTGAAATGCTGTATTACTAGAGTGATCTCAATAGATAGGGCGGAGGAAAGAAACAAAAAAGGCCCATTCACTAAAATAAGAAGATTAATTAAGATTTGAACTAAAATAAGTGATGGTGAGTCTAGAAATTTTGGAAAATTTTTTAAAGAAAGAATAAGCATTTTAAATAATTATGGAGCATTTAACTCACTAAGAGTTTTCAAATTAGGCGAACCGTTAAGGAGTGAAATTTCGAGTAACTTTATTCTCAACAAATAATTAACCATTGATTAGATAATAAGCCCACTAATAGGCCAGTTTAATCCATTGTTCTTAATCTGTCAATAGAGCTAGCTTCAAATTTTGATTCATGAAATCTTCTGTTCCTAACATTAGCTACTTATGTATTCCAAATCAAACCTACTGTTTTCAGCAGCTGTTACATTCATAATATTATGCCTATAACTAATTTCAATAGATTCTCTAATCAATCTTGCCATCCTGTTACGATTACAATTTGCTATACCTCTGCAACCATCCAAGTTTATAGGGTGTCCGGTCTCCACTACAATACAGGCGAGATCAGATACAGCAAAATGTCCATATTTAAATAAAGTTCTCAGATCGCCTTTAAATTTTCGTTCAATTTTAGCACTCTCAGTGAGTTGAATGTTTTATCAAGGGGCTTCAATCTTCTTTCCTTATATAAATTAATCTTTCTTTATATAATTTTAAAAAAAATTTTCTTGTCTAACCGTCACTTATTTTATTTAAAATCTTAATTAAGTTTATTATTTTGGTGAATATGATTTTTGCTCACTTTCACGCATCTTATCTATTGAGATCATTCTATTAACGCAGAATTTTAAACGTTAAGATTAAATAATTACTCTGACGCGAGAAAAGAGTACATTAAGTTCTAGTGGCTACGGTTTCCTATAAATGAACGTACATGTGTATTAATTAAATTTAAATTAATGTTTTCTAGTTATTTATACACACGTGTATACGCGTGCAGCGATTTGACAAGAACTCTTATTAAACAAGCCTATTCTGAGTACAACCTGAGTGGTTTGAAGAAAATTTCATACGTGCATGTCTCGTTCCGATTTGTAATTTTATAACTTACAGTGGTATGTGGTTATGCCGATTGTTTCTGAATTTTTGGTTTCCCCTAACCCACAAATTTGAGGATGACCACAGTTATGTTGTTTAACTTGTTGTGTATGAAACAAATAGTCTCACTCACGTAAATGATGAACTCGTATTCAGCCACTCCAGTTTCACACGGATGGATGAACATGACAGCTATGGATAAACACATACACACTCACAAATATACGTGACACGCGAATATCTAGTGAAATGTCAGTCTGAAGTATAACTGATATGGCCAGAGAAATATCGCGTTATTTTGTGAACAGTGTATGAATGAATAAAAGGAAATAAAATGTCCAGGTTCGAACCCTGTGCGCGGCAAATCCTGAACGGTATATATATATATATATATATATATATATATATATATATATATATATATACATAATGTTATATTTTTCTTAAACGAAACCACATTTAATAGCAAAAGGCGTGTATATTATGGCTAATACCCGGTTAATTTAAAAAAAACCTCATCTACAGGTTACAATTATTCAGTTAAACTGATTATTCCTTATTGCGGAGAACTAATATATGGATATGCAAGTTTTTATTATGTATTGTGCCCCTACTAAACTATTAGGTAAAAAAAGACCTCATATATAAACCAAAATCAGCATGAACAAAAGGAAAAATTTCCTGTACACAATTGCTTTTCGTGCTTATAGGCGACTTATCAGTAGGAGCCGGTATTACATTCTTTATCCATTATATTTTTGGGTGAGGAGTTTGGGACAATTGAGCAGTAATATCTACTATACGAATTTGCGTACTACCAGTAGTTGAGCTAAATTCATATAAGGTCTTAGGCGATTTAAGGTCAAATCCAACTCTTTAAATGTAATATAAAACTTATCTGCAAAGGTTATGAAACCTATGCTTTTCGAGATGCAGAATTCAAGCACAGTTGTCTTTAAAATGCCGTAATTTTATAGGGTACCAATATAATGTTTCTCCTAATACTCAATTTGTACCGCGTACCAACAAAATAATTTACGAAATAGGACTAATTTGACCAAAATTTATGATTTCTTTGGTGTTAACTGTACGTTGATTTGTCAGTGCGCGTGTATATGTATGTGTATGCCTGTCTGTATTCGTAATAGATTATAATTAATTTATTTTAAAGTGATGTATGAAGTTTAAATTGACCTTTGAACAGGCTTTCGCTTTTAGTTAATTAAAAGTTTCCACCTTGATATTATCACCAACCCCATTATGTACATACAGCTGTCAGTATGGACTAAGCGTTGTATAGTGCAGAAACTGCAATGGATCCAGTAGACCCGTTTCAGCCTTATTGGAAAATCTTCACGCAATATCCCGAATAGGCCACGAACAGCGTTCGAAAAAGCGCATGACTGCATTTAAGTCTGTTGTTCTTACTCCCGAACCACACTGTCGCGTACTGAACACAATTTTCAGTTAAAGAATAAATTATTTTTCTTCATTAGCCTTTCCTATAGTTGAAGCTTTTTTGGAATTTCTTTAGATCTAAAGTTCCAATATAGCAGCTATTTGGCATTAGAGAAGAGAAACCACTCCACCCGAGGAAGTGGTGCCGAACTTTGGCCTGGCTTACCATTGCGAGTGCCGTTGTTGCCTCCTCGTTTATTGATATTCTTCTTGCATTTTTTGTGCCAATTATTTTGTTCCGCCGTAACAACGAAGGCTGCAGAATGTGCAGTCTTGATCGCTCATATATTTGTGCAAATACTGCCACTTTAATTACATAATACTAATACAGTGTGCGCAGAAATTTTAACGTTTATTTGCTGCCAAAACTAGCGACTTATCTTGACGTTGGTTTAATGGACATTCAGGCTTTCCTGGATGCAAGCAAATAGTTGTTAGTAGTACTCTTTATTAAGGCTGGCATTAAAAAATTAAATAGAGTTTTGTTTTGTGTAATTCGCGGTCAATCGAGTAAAATAACATGTTGGTGGAACATTTAAATTTCTAGGCTGGGTGCTCCTTCTTAATTATAAACGATTTCGCGTGGATATAATAAATTTTGGGACTTCGCCCTGCTTAGAGCTAATAAATTCCTCAAATTGACAGTGTGCCCCTTTTGTATTATATGCTGGGAGATAGCTCATTGTTCTGCATTAAACGCTGTTTGATTATATTGACTCCTTGCACTTTCATATGTCAACTATACATGCTACTGAATTTTCATGTAAAAATGTATAGTATGAAGGATATGGAGAGAATTAATAATTGCTCCGTTACATTCAACCTCAATTTAATCTGGGTGCTGAAGTTGAGGGTAATCTATGCAAAAGGGAAGTTTGCCATATTTATTCCGCGTGCAGATTTTATGCTGGAAATGTGCTACTAAAGAGTAAAATTATGTAGACGTTTTCAAGTTATCATATGTAGTACGATTCACAGGTGGTTTGATGTTGCCTTCTATAAACTGCTCCATGTGGTTTTTCATATGAAATTGGTCTTCGCAGTCAGCCTAAATCATCCTCGATTTCTTGTTCAAAAAGCAAGGTCCTGATTCGTTTTTCTAAGTAGTTAATTATGATTCTCCTGTTAGATTTTGATAAATTACGTTTGTAAAGAGCGTTTTGCACGGTGAAATTAGATTTTCTAAGTATTGCTAGAGTCAGACCACCATTTGTTATTGAGTGAGTTATATAACCAAGAAGGGCATAATTGCTAGTGCATTTCATGGCTAGAACGTCTTCATTGGCTTCTTGCTTGATTTCGACTTCGTCTGTTACGTCTGAAGCGTACTATAGTGACTCATTTACATAAATTTATTAAAGTACATACGGTTCAATTTTGTTTGTCAGGCTCGTTTATTTTAAGAATACTCGAGTATTCTCGAGAAAAAAATCCGGCCATTATCAATTTTTTTGTTAAATGCAATTCAGATACTAATAGATACGCAGTTGAGCTTTTAGAAATATTTACCTTAAAATATATAGCGCACGTTTTTTTTATAAATGCTAATATAAGGTTATTGAGGTCATTTGTGTCGACAGGAAAATCGTGAAACTCATTTCTAATTAGGTCACACAAGGTAGTCGTTGTTTTTATTCCAGTGGAATGCTTGTAAATATTAATTTAATGTCAATTGATGCTATTTTGTTCTATTGTAGCTTTTTCCATTTCAGTGCATCTGTTAGCTCTAAAAATGCGTGGTGTTATTTGCGTTCATGACATTTGGTAGATTCTTAGCCAGTATTTGTGTTGCGTTGCGTTGATCATTCACGTTATATTCTGTAATGGAGGAGCTCCTGAATTTGTCGTTGTTTTCCGCGATTTTCGTGTTCCATGCAATCTTGCGAGTTTTATCTAGAGACGCTTCATATTTGAAATTCGTCTAAGAATCTTTATTTGTTCACGGAATTAACAATTAAATATGACGTGTTTATAGTAGTTTTTTCTTGTTTAAAAATTTTATCAGTCACCTACTTGTTTGTTGCGTAGTTTGAATATTGACCGATCACACATGGATTCGTTTGGAAACAATAAAAACAGAGGCTTCCTATATAAAAGCAACAGATCCTTTATATATATATAAAACTTTGCTATGGTAATTTTGGCTACTACAAAGAATTGCTAAATAAGAAAGAAACCAGTGAATTAGATGAGTTGCAATCGCAATCCTATGCGTTATTTAATCAAAACTGACGGAATATAAACGCAACAAATCCAAGTGTAATACCAAGTACACCCAAAATGACAGCCAATTAAAAATGATTGGAAACTGGAAAGTAAGTTATGAATGGGTAAATATGTCTACTTGTATCCACAATGCTTATCAAAACAAAACTTTATTTTCTATTATAAATTTGGCGGGCTTCCATTCGATTGCTCAATTGAGTACTGGTTGATATCTTTAATATTATCTGTTTGAATTTGGAAAACTACCGGCAACTATTAATCACGCATCACCAATGCCAACCACTTATGCAATTATTGCATCAGAAGATATCCCCTCTAATCGGAAATCATGTATATTAGTAGCAAATAAATGTCTAAATAAAATAATTTATTTAAAAAAAATAAACATACATTTGAATTATTATTGAAGGCTGATCAGAATGTTAGTTTATTTGACTTTGCCAAATGTTACGACACTGATGAAATTGAAAATTCCGCCTTCAACCTGATGAGTGTCAAATTAGGACGAAATCATTCTGCCTTCGCTTCCAGTTTCAATGTCTAGTTTATTCTGAAAAAAAATTATATGATATATATCATGACTTTGGAAGTAAAATCAATATAAATTACCGCAACGGACATGGTGCCTATTGTATTACGAAAGATTCGATATGGCTAGTTACACGTTCACATCTTGAGACATTTCAAATAAGTTGCACCTGGAGAAAGAGATAATAAAAAATATATACTAGTATATGGCTTACATTTACTTGGACTGTGCGGCAGGAATGGCAAAGAGGATAGAATCCCAGACTCTGAATCAGAGGTCTTCCTTCTACGGAAAATTTTGGTTTCTACCTGAAGAGATTCCAATATGGACTGAACAGATTTACTGGATGATTTGTCCTTACTACATTAGGCCCTCCTTCAAGATGTGAGGGATTTAACAAAACAGGAGTGGACGACTGAGCATGTCAAACCATATACCGATCAATAGAACGTCTTCGCTTGAAATTTCACCGGCCAATGAAAATAAAATTGGTTGTGGAGGTGGTAGGGATCGACGGCTTAATTTTTCATGCCTCATCAGTTACCTCTTGCAACGACGCGCAGCAGGCACGTCTTAGTTTGACCTTTACTGACGAGACCAAGAGAGATTGAGACTTAAGAGTTTCTGCGTTGTCATGAAAAAAGCATGACCGAAATTGATCAAGCATCTTTTAGGCTATGACAGTTTCGAACTATCAGCCAATTCACAGTTGAAGCCAGCTTGTCCTTAGAAGAAGGTGAGTTCTGAACTTTTATGAACTAATTGCGTTTATTACTATTATTACGTAAGGCATTTTCTTTAGCCACACCCATTAAGGAATTTATCACATTGACGTAATAGGTGTGAACACGAAGAGGAAGCAAAAGATTCCAAGACAGGACTGCAAGAATATTGAAAATTGCGGACACTTGCTGTTAGATTATGGAGTGACTGGTTGATGGAGTCGATACCTTTTGGACTAAGAAAGAAAAGTTAACTGACGAATCCATCTTCAGATCCAAAGCGATGGAGACAATTTTTAAGGAGAAAGCGGTCGGAATAGAGAAGAATATAACAAGAGAAGCAAAATGTAGAGATATAGAGTTTAGGTTATCAAACAAATTTCTCAGATTACAGTGGAAGTTAGAATACAACGGAATAATTTGAGTATTACACGCAAAGAAATCAGGAATTTGAAAAAAAATGAAAGAAACGAGAAGAATCAAATTGCCGAATAAAAATTCTGTCAGACTACGTTAAAGGAACACACATCATGTTGCGTGTTAATCATCAATCAACTTACGGAAAAAAAGTACCGAAATGCACAATTTATGTCATGAGGCCAAATATGCAAGAAATATATTTATCTAGCAATCATACCGTTTTACTGTCCAAATTTTGTCTAGAATATATATAATTAAGACTACTGGGGATGAAATGCATTTCAGAGATGTATCGCGTAACATTAGTTGAAGCTAGACTTTGATTTTTTTAAATTCTATCACGCGTTCTGCCATTAGTTACTCCTGGTTATATAAATAAGAACACTTTCGCAATCAACGATTCTTTAATTGTAGCATTATTTACAATTTCATTGTTTTTCCATCTATACTCGACGAACATTTCTACATTTCTTCAGGTGTGTATAAACAGTGGAAAATTTTATTGCTTGGATCGGTGTTAAGTTTTATTTGTATGACGAAATCACGAAATGGTTCAGCTATATTAACTTGTCCTGTTGAGGGTGGGGCAAGGAATTTGGAAAACTGTTTTCAAATTAAAAAAAATCGAACAAATTAAAATAGATTTTAACGTTATGTCAGGTAATCTACTTGGTCATTTTATTAATTATTTCCGAGTCATTTAAGTGCTGAATGGCCTCTTATCATATATTATTTATTTTAATCACTAAATTCGGCCTCCAAACTGTGAAACATCGATTAATTGATTATTTCAACTTCGAAAATTAATGGTTCTATTATTTAAATAAATACCGCCATTTACGTTTACTGAAAGTAAATGACGCAACTCACTTTTACCGTCTTTGGTGCTCCGCAGTGGAGTTTGGCGTGATTTAAATTTAACAAGACTTAAAGGCGAAAAGATGCTCATCCACTTTGCCTTTGGTATGGAAAAGCATTTTACGGTGAATGGTCTAAGTAAAGTTTGCACCTCATTCTGATAAACCGAACCATTTAATTCACATTGAATAAGCATGACGGGGAGCTAAATCCAAGTTTCACATAGGTATGAGTTTATTTTCGTGTTATGTTATGATCAACTTAGGAAGGCAAATAAGTTGGTCGCTTGCTTCCATTTCGCACTGGCAGTTTTTAGACCGATTTTGCGAGACATGCCAGCATAATTAAACGTAAACACGCACACTTACGCAACTGAAAAGTTGCATTGGGTAACATTTCTGTTTAGCTCACGCAATAAATTAATAATCACATCTTGGCTAAATCTAAATATCACAAACTATTAAAGCTAACCAGTCTTTCGCCAATAGTTTTTTATTAGAATTCACTAAAAAAAGCCTGATATTGGCTAATAAAAGGCTAGATTTAAACAAAAGTTTAAATTCTTTGAAGTTGCTGTTTAATAGGTTGGCTGTAACCTAAAAGCTTTTAAAAAATTTAACACACGAAAACGTTGCAGTCACTTAATGCAAGTAAATATTTTTCTTTTTTTTCCAGAAAACTACCTGTAAAATCATAGTCTTATGAATCAACGCTGGTTAATTGGCCAGGCTACAGAAAGGAAATTCTGCTCATAGCTCTTATTTGTCTGTAAGGAAAGCACTGACGTGTTCCAGAAAAGCAAAGAATTCAAAAAGTCACCTTATCCGTACTAGTTGTAATAGAGGTAAACCGAATTTATGACCTGATGAAGTAACGTTCGGCTCATTGTATCCAAAGATGAGAAAACACATTGAATTTGTGAAAAAATGAAGTCAGTTATGATGACTCCTGCAGATTCTCATTAACTATCTATCTCTCTTTCATCAACTAATTTACTGATGGTATACAATAGAAGAATTTATTTTAACTTGAATCCTTTGAAATACACAAATTTATTTGTGCAAAATATTTGTTCATACGGCTTACAAGTGAGAAAGTGTTTTTTTCTGTTTTAAGCTTCTAATTTATTATACTTGAATCGTTTTTTTCTAATTAGAAAAAAATAATTCACAAATTATATTTATTGGAGCGAATGAGATTCGTTGCAAAATAGCCAGTACTTTTTCAAATTTATACCTGGGTTTAAACTATTCAGATATTTCACATTATAATATCTAAGAAGCATTTAAAAAATACAATAGAAAATTATTAAAATCAATTGGAGTATGCCCGTGTGCGTATATGCGTGTCTATAATTTCATGTTTTTTCGCGACTATTAAAACAACAAATGAAGTTAACTTTTTTTTTCAATTCTATACCGTTGATTAATTTGACCAATCGTACTAATCTAATAATGATTATTACGTTGTATTTATTAACATTTTAACTCCGGAAAGATGGCATCTGCCAAACATTTAAAGAACAACAGAAGAAAAACACATTAAGCCAATTGCGGAATATGGTTGCAATAGGCCAACTAAATATTTTATAAGACATTGAATATCTAATAGATCTTATTTAGTGGTCACTAAAGTGAAGTGAACTGATATATATATATATATATATATATATATATATATATATATATATATATATATATATATGGAATAAAAGCCTTAATAAAATTCATAGTACTATTTACATGTTCGTAAAACAAGAAATTTTATAAGATACAAGAACCGTTTCTTTTTCATTTTCTTCTCAAGTATCTACAAATGAATATATATAAATTGAAAGGCAAAAAAGTTAGAAAAGCGTTATTATGGAGGGCGCGTGAAATATGGGAATAACCAATGAATTGCATGTGTCACTTCCATTTCAAGCTCCATGCCCGGACGTGACGCAAGCAATTGATTGTTTTTTCCTTTATTTCACACTCTCTCCATGTTTACATTTTCTGACCTGATTTACATTTAAATTTATATATATAAAGAGATGTTCAGTTGTAGATACCTGAAAAGAAAATGAAAAAGAATCGGTTCTTTTATCTGAAGGAATTCTTTTTCTTTTTGCACATGTAAAGGGTACTTTGAAAAAAGAAAAAATATATATAGTCCATGGGAAATAAAAATCGCCTAAAACAGCATATATAAATAATCGACAAGATTGGCTTTCTCTTATGTGTTTTTATGCATACACCTGTTGGTTTTATAAAATACACATTTCATAGGTCGGAAAACGCGATTCACTTAGTAGATCGGCTTGTCCTAATTGTAGAATATTCTAACCTTTAGACCTACAGATCCAAACTGCCATCGCAATCCTTTCCTTTTAGAAAGGAATTACACAACCTGGGGTAAGTGGTATTTAATCGAACAATTTTATATTTAAACGACTATTGGTTGCGCGTGCGATGATAACAAGTATTCAAATCGTGCTTGCCATCTTGATAGAAACACCAATCGCATTTTTTATGTATATTTGTCGGCATAAAAAAAGCATTTTATAATTAATATTTTGTGTTAATTCAATTAATGTAAAGACAATTTATCCGGTAGACCAGGTTCGTCTTTATTGAAAACGCTTCAACTAATGTCCAGAATTTGCCGTGTGCAGAGGTCGAACTTGCGCAACCAACATTGATATAATTCTATAAAAATTCGATTTATTACCACTTATACATGTAGTGATGTGTGTGCTTAGTAATGTCAGGTTTTGGTGTTTAGTTTAAACTTTAATTTTAATGAGATACCACACAAAAGAAGGGTTAAATTAAATAATTTAAATAATATATAAATGGAAAGTGTGTGTAGCATGCGGCAAGGTGGTTCAGTGGTTCGAATCACAAACGCCGAAATAAACATCCCCAGATCCAATCCCTGCCCACTGGAGGTGTCTGGACAAGTACATGAAGGCTCCCAATAAGTTATAAACCGTTCTACTTTGTCATGAAATTCTTTATATATATATATATATATATATATATATATATATATATATATATATCTATATATATATATATATATATATATTCATTTTACCCTTCTATATGCAAAAAAAAATTTTATCAAATACAAGAAAATTTGCTTTCGCATAATCTCCTCAAATAACTTCTAATGAACATATCTTTATGTATTTAAATTGGAAAGCAAAACAAAATAGAAATATGTGAACATAGAGAGTGTGTTTCCGTTTTGCACACCTCTCTATGTTCACATATTTCTATCTTGTTTTGCTTTCCAATTTAAATATAAAGATATGTTCATTATTAGATATTTGAAAAGTCCATGCGAAAGAAATGTTTCTTATATCTGATAAATTTCTTTTGTTTTTGACACATGAAGGTACAATGAATTTCTATAAAAATTCGCATTTTAAAGTATATATATATATATATATATATATATATATATATATATATATATATATATATATATAATGAGATTGATTTTATATCAATATCGAATCCATGATTGAAATAAAGAAACGTGATCGGTGTTTATTACACTTCTGCATAACTTAGACTTTTGTTGTCGTCATACTGCAATCTTCTTCAAAATTACTACACCAAAAAGGAAAAAAATATGCTCAGATTTTATATTGCTTAGTCACATTTACACTGATTATTAATTCAAAATATTATCTGCATCCTAAATAGGCTAAAAATTAACTATCCATATTAATGCATTTGGTGCACTTCAATTGGGCGTTAAAATTTTATACCTTATTGGTGTATGCACTCTGGTCGCGTTTTCTCAATTCCACTCAAAAATTAAGTGTTTTGCCTTTTTGCGCGTTACAGATCTCAAGTGGGTAAATAACGTCTTCCAGTTCTTACAGATCCAGCTTTAAATTAGAATAGGCCATATTTGATTTGCCGGATGAAGTTTTATTTTACATTTGAGTGAATATAAAATGCAAAAAATTAATATTTTTCCTATTTTCGCAAAAATTTAACCATTAAGTTATTTATTTGTAAAGAGCAATCCTTTATGTAAATTAGAGTATAATACCCGCAGAATGGTGTGCAAATTCACTAACATGCATACAACTATATATATATATATATATATATATATATATATATATATATATATATATATATATAAATTCAAAGGAAATTGAATTGCCTTTTCCACACTATACAATTCTTAGTTTATACTGACATACGTAAGTTATTAATGGGTTCGGTGCTTATATCAAAACCGCAACCTTGATTATAATAATTGTTATCACCACCCGCGCAACCAATGTTCGTTTAATTATATAAATGTTCATTTCAATACCACTTCCCCTTGTAATGTGGTGTCTGTTCAGTAATCACAGATTGGGCATGGTTAGTTGGAACTTTGGGTCTAAATGGATGCCATATGAGCTCCACCTAAATGAAAAATTGACTAACCAAGTTTCATTAGTTAGTATATAACTGAAAATTGTGTGTAGTGTAGTGTGCGGCAGGATAGCTCAGTGGTTAGAGCACCAGATTCCGAAGCAGACGTGCCCAGTTCGTATCCTGTCCGCGGCAAATTCTGGCCAGTACTTGATGAGTTCCCAATAAGGACGAAACCGGTCTACTGGATGAATTGCCTTTTCTACACTATACAATTCTTAGTTTATAATGACATATGTAAGTAATTAATGGGTCAGGTGTTTATATCAAGACCGCAACCTTGATTATAATATATTATATTATATATTATATATATATATATATTCTACTATATACTGTATAAATTAGGCGCTACTGTGTTTATACTGCCAGTTATATATATATATATATATATATATATATATATATATATATATATATATAAATCTATCCATATATCACGAACCTCACATAAATATTTACCTATACGTTCAGCAATTTGAGGGAAATTCATTATTTTCGACAAAAATAATATATATTTTGTTAAATATATGCAAATATATAGCAATAATGCGTTTATGCCTGTATTCAAGTTTTCTTATCGGAATTTCTTTTTGGGTTGATTTTGCATAACATTATACTCCAATGCAATCGGGTTGCGTGTATTCGCCACACAGTTATAAATAATTTTTTGGACCCTCCGTCCGGTGTGTGTGGCCTTTGCCGATTTAGACATAAAATTGTAAATATTTTTAAAATGTCTGGGTTCAATCTTATTGTCCATCTTATGCCGATATTACGTGTATTTTTACGGAAATCCATCAATTTAACTGAAGAATTATTATGTTCCGCTTCATGTTGAATTCTAGTCATTATAAAAAAGTTTTGGTAGGAAAATTACCAAAATATATGAACACTAGTGCAATTAAATCAATTAATTATTGCGCAAGTATGAATTAAATACTGCGCCGTTAAAGACCTAGGTGTTCCAATATAAAACATGTTAAACGACAATTAACAAATAAAATTTTACTTGGACCAAATAAGAAATAAGTTTCCTTTAATGCCCAGAGGTTTAAAATTATATATATATATATATATATATACATATATATATATATATATATATAATTAATTCTAGAAAAATCTGTCGTCTAATTGTAAAATTTTAACTGCGCAATTTTAAGTTAGAAAAACATCTTAACAACATTGCCAAATTGACTTTACGTATGAGGTGACGGTAATGAGTTATTCTTAATTTTTGGTTTCCTGCCGAAATAAGATAAACCGTTTATTCAAAAATATTATTTCATTTTCAAATATATTTTTCGTATATACCTACATTAGCTCCCAAATTCAAAAAGGCGAACAGTTTACGTTTATATCATAATAAAAAAACAATTCGCTAAATAAAGTTTGTGAGCTTTCAAGTAAACACAAAGACAAACTAACTAACTAGAATTTTGCAACAATTTAGATATAAGATATAGATAATAATTTTACCAGCTCCCATTATTACAAGGTTGCCCATATTTTACTTTACTAGAAATATCGGCTGTTCTATTTCCATACAATCATGAACATTGTATATTTGTAGCTTTCGCCGAATTTATTTAAGTTATAAAATTAATCAAGCTTAAATTATGCGGGAAATGAAAGCTATTCTTCATACCAAGTTTTCGAGCTTGAGATAAATACGAATCTTACCATACATAACCAATCTCACAAAACAGTAAATTCACCGCCAGTAACACGCTTTATGAAGTTTTGGTCTTCCACGCCAATGAGAAGAGTAGGGCGGTACAGCGATTAACGAGGATCAAACTGAAATTCATAACTTTTTGATAAATTGTTCATGTATTTATATTTTAAACGGCTTGTCTTTATACTCATAGAAAATCGAAATGCTGTAATACGCGTGACTGACGTCAATTTTGTTATTTTCTAGGAAATGTTTTATACAATGAAATTGATTTAAATCTCAAGATCGCCAACTTTAATTATAGATATGTAATCACAAACCGCGCAATCTATGATTGTGTAATGAACCTCTATTACTTTGGCGAAAGCCGCAATTACTAATTTTGTAGGCGTAGTGTTCTGATACTTGCTAGTCAGTTTGTCGGCATACTCTGATGATGATCATGGATAGTCGAAACGGGTCAGCACGTGTGACTGACGTTAGTTTTTCTACATTGTTCGACGACTGGTTAAACACAGTGGAATTGATGTTTATTTGGAACTCGCAAACTTGATTCAAAGAATTGTTACCACCAATCGCGTAATAATTGACATTTTAATTGGATTACCTTTATATATGTGTTGAAAACTGCAAAATTGCAATGTTCGTGACTGCCTAGAAATTGGACAGCCGACATTGCCAGTCAGGTATAATGTGTGCGAGACTACTAGACGTGAGAACAGCAAATTCAATTTTGCTTCCCATATGTATTAGTTCTGGTTTTATCCTCGCTTGTTGGTTTGCCATCGTACACTGATGATGATCATGGAAGGTCGAAACGCGTCAGTGCGTGTGATTCAAATTTACATGGCAAAATAATTGTTCCACCAGTTGCTCTTCTACTTTCTTATTCAATGTAGGTGGAGTCACGGACTGAATATTAGAATTTTAATCGCGTATTAGGTCTTCCGCATCTCGCCACAAAATAGTTAAAATTGGCCCAAAAAAAATAAACCAAAGTAAGCATGAACACGAGGTATAATCTCTCCTGTGCACATTCATTTCGTGCTTACTGGCGACTCATTTACAGGAGCTGTTTTTATGTCCTTTACCCACTTCATACTTGGGTGCGGAATATGGGATAATTGGACAGTAAACTCTTCAGACGCAAGTGTAAACCCTCAGAAGTGGGGATAATTTCATATAAAGCCATTGACACACACACACACACATATATATATATATATATATATATATATATATACATATATATAATATATTTTCCGAGTCAGCATGTGATACCAACATTATCGTGGCCGACTCCAAACATGATACCAACACAATGGGTTTTAAAGTATGCTTAAGTTCACCATAATAGAGAATTAAAACTGCTTCAGAACATTTACTTTAATCAAGGTTACAAACTTGATAGAAACATTTGACACATTAAGAACATACATTTGTCAGATTAAATTAAGAGTTTTATAATTTAGAAAAGGAAATTCAACCAGTAGACCGGTTTTTTGTCCTTATTCGGAGCTCATTACGTACGGGCCAGAGTTTGTCGCGGACAGGGCTCGAACCTCGGCACGTCTACTTCGGAATCTGGTGTTCAAACCAATGAGCCACCCTGCCTCACACTAACAACAATTTTCAGTTATATACTATCTAGTGAAACTCGGTTAGTTTTTTTTGTTCTTAGGGGGAGCTCATATGGCATCCATTTAGACAAAATATTCCAACGACATCGGAACACTTGCAATCTGGTCTCGTACCTTCCGTACGCTTTTCTCTTGAATCGACAATACACATTATTATTTTACAATAAAAATCCCATCTCGATGAGTGCACACATGCAAACACATATACTCACGCATAAATGTCACATACTCACTTAATAACAAGAGGTTATTTACACGAGTTCTAGCAAGAAGTATAAATGACACATTTTAACGATTTTTTTCCACTTGACTTAATAATTGTCAAATTATTTTTGGAATGAGCTCTCCGAAGAAGATAAATTTGACATTTTGTGTTCAAGCACAATCAAAAAGAAATTTTTGTTTCCGGTTAGTTAGCGGAACAGGTGTGGAAAGAATAGACTTAAATTTGCATTTCTCCTCTCTGACATATTTTTGCAAAAATATTGACTTGTTGGGTATGCGAAATTTTGAAAAAATATTATATTTCCATTTTATCTAAATCAACCAGTGGCTAAGTAGCCTAAAAATGCATAAATGGGTTCCTTAAAGCCTAAAATTATATAAAATATCAGCTTTGATATTACGGTAAAATATTGTTAAATACTGCAAGTTTGTATTAGGTTTTGCGAACCTAGTAACAAATTAGTTCAGTTGTGACCAGAAGGATAAACCAAAGGCAGCACGAACGGAAAGTATAATCTCATTCACATTCGTTTCGTGCTTACTGGCGACTCATCAGTAGGAGCCGGTATTACGCCCTTTAACCACTATATATTTGGTAGAAGAGATGTGGAATAATAGGACGGTACAATCTCCTAGACGAATGTGTAAACCTGTAATAGTGGAGCTAACATAATCTAAAGTCAACGACAATACGACTTCAATGCTAACTCACACTATATGACGAATGTGTAAACCTGTAATAGTGAAGCTAACATAATCTGAAGTCAACGACAATACGACTTCAATGCTAACACACACTATATAATATATATACCGAGTCTGTAAAGGATACTAACACTATGGCCATTGTGTTAGTAACTGATACCTTTTATTGAAATCGATGAGTACCGGATACTAACACTATGGTTTCCGAGTCGGTACATGATACCAACCTGATGGATATAAATTTATGCTAAAGTTCACCCAAATTGAGAATTACAACAATTTCCGAACACCTGTTACTCCAGTTAAACCATACACTCTGGCCTTCATCGATATCAGTTATCACATTTCGCGGTAGAGCATGACATCATTCAATTCAATATATTACAGTTAAATACTGTTTGTTGCGAAGAACTAATATATATGCAAGTATGTATTTGGTTTTGCGAATCTAGTAACAAATTAGTTCAGTTGTGACCAGAAGGATAAACCAAAGGCAGCTGCCTTTGGTTTATCCTTCTGGTCACAACTGAACTAATTTGTTACTAGGTTCGCAAAACCTAATACATACTTGCATATATATTAGTTCTTCGCAACAAACAGTATTTAATTGTTAAATACTGTTTGTTGCGGAGAACTAATATATATTCAAGTATGTATTTGGTGTTGCGAACCTAATAACAAGTTAGTTCAGTTGTGACACAAAGGAAAAAACCAAAGACAGCATGAACGGAAAGTATAATCTCATGCACATTCGTTTCGTGCTTACTTGCGACTAACCAGTAGGAGCCAGTATTACGCCCTTTAACCACTATATATTCGTGTGAGGAATGTGGGATAATAGGACAGTACAATCTTCTAGACGAATGTGTAAACCTGCAATAGTGAAGCCAAATTCATATAAAGTCTGGACAAAGCTACTTCAAAGACAACTCACTCTATATATATATATATATATATATATATATATATATATAGTATATATATATATATATGAGCCTGTAAAGGATACTAACACTATGGCTATCCTGTCAGTGACCGCTACCATCATTATTGTACCGAAAATGTACATGGTACTGACAATATGGTTGCCGAGTCGGTACATAGTACCAACATGATGGATATCAATATATGCTATAGTTCACCAAAATTGAGAATTACAAATATTTCTAACAACCTGTTACAACAGTAAAACCATGCACTCTGGCCTTGATCGATATTAGTTATCACATTTCGCGGTAAGCATGACGTTATTGGATTCAATATATAACAGTTAAATACTGTTTGTTGTGGTGATCTAATATATATATGCAGGTATGTATTAGGTGTTCTATTTGTGCAACGAGTAATTTTTCGAATAAAAATGGAAGCGTCGATTAACGTGGAACCATAATTTATTTATGTATGAAAAATACACTACATGACTGTATATTGTTGACGATGTGTAAATGCCACATCGCTTTAATAACCCAGAACATTTCCTTCGTTTCTATTTAATTATTTTTTTCATAAATTAGCCTTAATCTTTAGGTTGTTTGTGCTTGAATTTTTGCCATTTTCAAATTCACTGTGTTGCCTATATCGAGTCGAATGTTTTTTATTCTGAAAACTCCAAGGCTTAAAATATCTTGGCTAAAAGAAAAACACAGACAATGTACATAGATCATAAGCATAAAGAATCTCAGTTATTTTGATTGCTTATTTTTATGTGCCCTGATGCAACCGTTAATAGGTTTTCTTCTGTTTTTGGTTCCGTTTAAACAAATTTTTGTAAATGCATTCTGTATTCTATGGTCATTAGGCTATCTAACATAATAGCGGAGTGGATTTTCTATATTATCCGCATAAAGAACCAAATTTTGCAATGATGCCATCTGACGAAATTGGAGAGGCTATTTTACAAAAAATACCTGAAAATGATTCCAATATAAGGATGTTCCTTTAAAGAATCGACTATCTAGCATTAATTAGTCTTACAAACTTATTAAATTAGAATAGATTCTGCAGTTCTCCGCGTGCATATAGTCCTTTTCGGTTTAAAAATAACGCATTATATCTTTATCCGTGAACAGTAGGAAAGAACATTCAAATAAATGCAAGCAAAAAACTAATAATCTGGTAAATGTCTCTTTCAAAATATCACATTCGAAAATTTTTACTGAATTCATAACTTATCTGTCCGAAAAATTGCTTTTTGTTTAATTAAGCAACGCATTCTATGAAAGGAATGCTTTGGAAGTGACTTGTGTCATTTCCGAAGAAATTTTGCGTTAAGAGAAATGTAATTAATAAAAAAGTAAACGCGTTTCCCTATGTACTATTATTTGAATGGTATTTTACTTAGTACAATAAAGTTTATCCAACGCGATTAATTAGCTTTACATCTATGTAAGTGCAACCTAAATTTAGCAATGAATTTCTACTATATTTATTTGTAACGATTTGTTCGAAATGAAGCAATCAAGAGTCTGGATCTCAAAGTGACCCATAAGGTTTCTTATGCTCGGAATTGCGTACTTAAGAAGTTTCTTATATTTGCTTGGTTTGCACTTTATTATTATACTGTCGCCATTATTTCAAAATTTTTTTACCAAATAACCCAATGAGAACACACAATTTTAATTATTTGAAATCTTAGGCAACAGCACAACTTGGCGCATTGTCTATATAAATCTAGTTTCAAAAACATGTTCTAGTTTTAAATTCAGCTCTATTAAGAAACGGATGTCTTTTCGAAAACCGATTGCTATCCATAAACACATTTATAGCGAGAATCTAAATGAGTTTCAGTTTATATTCTTTTTTTTTTGCATAATTTTATAGCTCCACCTAGAAGGCTTAAAATTTATGCGACCAGTAAACTTCCAAGTGGACCAAAACCTGATGTGAATCAAACATCATCTGAAAAGAGGCATAAAGGCGAAACACCGATATTTGATAGTGGTCTTCAGCCTGACACCTGGAGAAACACCGTCTATGTGCAAGAGGACACGACGCTCAGATTAAATTGCTCTGTAGTTGGTGCATATCCGTTTCCCGATTTAAGGTGGTATGTCTTTGATAATGCCTTCAGTAGCGATTTATCCACAGAGACCGGTTCAACACTCGTCAGTCACCTTGACAGCACAAACCACAGGGCCTTCAGTACGTATGACTACCATCAGCCAGGTATTCAAAGGAAGGGGAACTTGAAAAGCAATGTCCTTTCGCCTGAAATTATTCACCGTTCTAAATTATTCGATCAGCAAGCTAACCAAAGGCAATGGGTAAGCGCAATTTGTGAAACAAATAGCAAACTTTGTACGTTTTATGAGAAAAGGTTTCCAAATATTACCTTTCTTTAATGCCTAGGTATGATTAATCTACATTAAACGTTTCCGAAAAATTCGGCAAAATTCATCAACTCATTATTACGCATTTGCAAATTTTCATATCAAAGCCTTAATTTAATTAGGAAAATTTAATAGAAAACCACGGTATATCAATAAGTTGTACCACACCCCCGCCGTTATATCATTTTGAATCAGACAGCAGTAATATTTAATGAAAGTTTTCTGACAGAATTATCATTAAATATTTTTCTATTTATAAAGTACATATTACATAAGTAACCTGGTAATTAATCAAGTAGACCTGTATTTCCCTTGCCAGGCACTCGTCAAGTAATAGCCGGAAATCTCTGCGAATGCGTTTAAAAGCACGGCACGTTTTAATTGAGAACTGCACTCAACTACTGCGCTACTCCTGAAACACACCACACACAATTGTCCGTTACATAATAACATATTGTTATTGTTAGCAAGTCTTTTAGGTGGAGCTTATTTGGCATCTTTACTAAACAATTCTTTTTAAATAGCATACTCCGATCTCTCGTTAAACAAAAGAGGCAATGATATCTTTAGATGTGATTTGTTATTAAGATATTTCCAAAGCATTTTGTATATATATACTTTTGGAATTCGATCCGTAATAATTTTAGCATATACAAGAACAATTTCTTCTTTTGTTGATAATTGAGAAGGATATCAAAAAGAAACAGTTATTGTTTTTGACAATTTTCTTTCTTTTTTAGTACTCCACATATGTTTATATACATATATATATATATATATATATATATATATATATATATATATATATATATATATATATATATATATATATGTATCCCTATGCCTATGTGCAAAAACAAAAAGAAATTTTATCAGATATAAGAAAATTTTCTTTCGCATGGTCTTCTCAAATATCTACTCATGAACATATCTTTATATATAAATTGGAAAGCAAAACAAGATAGAAATATGTGAACATAGAGAGAGTGTGAAAAATAGAAACCAATCAAATTACGTGCGTCACATCCAGTTCAAGCTCAATGCTTGTACGTGCTTCTTCTGCTTACATAAATCCGGCTGCAATTTGTTTATTCATAAGGCTAGCCACATACGAAGCCTTATGGATAAACAAATTGCAGCCGGATTTATGTAAGCAGAAGAAGCACGTAGCTTGACTGGATGTGACACCAATTTGATCATTTTCACACTCTGTTCCCTATCTTGTTTTGTTTTCCAATTTATATATAAAGATATGTTCATTAGTATATATTTGAAAAAGACCATGCGAAAGAAAAAATTCTTCTATCTTATAAAATTTCTTTTTGTTTTTGCACACAGGAAGGCTACAATGAATTTTATTAAAGCTCGCATTTCAAAAGAATATATATATATATATATATATATATATATATATATATATATATGTATATTCTTTTGGAATTCATTCCTGAATAAAACTCATGGTACCCTTTACATGTTCTAAAAGAAAATGAGATTTATCATATACAAGAACCATTTCTTCCTTTATTGATACTCGAGAAGAAGGTGTGAAATAAACGCTTCTTGTGTGTGATAAAATTTCTTTTTCTTTCTGAATACTTCGAATATATATATATGTGTGTGTGTGTGTGTTTGTGTGTGTGTGTGCGTTTGTGTGTGTGTGTGTGTGTTTATGTGCTTGAGAAATACACACATCAGGTGAGCCGTTTTTTCCGCATGCAATGCCTGCTTTAATGGCGAGGTATAAATTTGGCTTGTTGTCTTCATATGGACGTTATTTGCCTACGCATATGAACTGAATTTCCGATAGGCCGCCCAAAATCACACATATTATACCAGACACGTTGTATCGTGTTTACGTGTTAGTCAATTGAAACTATCTAACAGGATTGTTATTGCGTAGATTCTGTGAGTATGAGCAATATTTTTCATTTGTCACCATGATAGTTCATCAACCAAGATACCTTTAACTTCATTGGGACGGGTAGGCTTCCTAACAGAATTTGCCGTAACGCGAACGCTAACTGGCTCACCGCCCTTCATCCCCCGCGCGCTACCCGCAGTTCTCTGTTATAGACCAAATTATGCTACTTAGTTCGTCTTTCCTGCAGGTGGGTCCTGTTGGGAATCTCCTTTGTCCGATATTTCTAACATACCAAAAATTACTACAGACAAGATGACACATCAAAAAATGATAAGTGATTGATTTATTTGGCGAGTTCCTAATAATAATGAAACCAGCCCATTTGATGTATTGCTTTCGCTGAATTATACAATTGTTAGTTCATGCTAACGACATATTTATTACGAAATTCTTGCCCGCTTCTATCTCCATCATCACGTGGCACAAACGCAGTAACCAAGGCCGACAGTGCAAAATTTTGCAATTGTTTTTTAGTTCTTAAAATTTTTACCATTGGCGCAGTCTGGTGAGGTAATTCTGTTTCTAATGAGGCGCATAAGAATGAAACCTGTCTCCTGAATGAGGTCACTTTTCTTCATTTTAAAATGCCTATTTTATACTGACAAATGTAAGTACACACTGGGGCAGGTGCCTTCATCAAGAAAGCAACCTTGATTGTAGTAATTATTATCACCGCCTGCGCATCTACTGGTTATTTATTTATATTAATGTCAAATTTAGTACCACATGCTAAGGTAATGTGGTGTCTGCGCTATAATAAATGGTTGAGGGTGGTGAGCTTGAAATTTCCGTCTAAAGGTATGCTGTGTAGGCTCCAGCTAAGGGAAAGGCTTATCAAGAAACATTAGTTAGTATTTAATCAAAAATTGTGTTTAGTATGCGGTTGTGTGCTCAGTGATAAGAGCCACAACTTCCAAAATACACCTGCCCATGTTCGAGCCCTGTCCGTGGCAAATTCTGACCAGTATGTTTTGCGTTCCTAATTAGGACGTAACCGGTTTACTGGATGAATGATGCATGTTTGTTTGTGTACATGGATGTATATATTTATTTATGTTTGTGAGCATGAAGTTATTCTTTTAAATGCGCATATCAACTATTATGTATCTTTGTATGCATGTATTTGTATAAGTAAGTGTGTGTTTAAATCTTTCTAAGTATGCATGTGTTTTTATGCGGATGCATATTGGCAAGAATGCATATACGTGCATGTGAATATATGTATATGCGTATGCATGTATTTATGCATATATGTATTTATGTATGGACGGATGTATATGTATATGAGTGTTTATCGGTTTGTTTATATGTATGACTAATTGCATATGTTGATGAATATTTGTGTGTATCTATGTATGTAAAAATGTACGCCTGGATACATGTTTGTATGCATGTATGTATGTGAGTATGCCTTCGTTTATTGATTGCTTAAGTGCATGTGTGCCTTAATAACTCACACAAGAATTTTTTGTTTTGTTTGCGTGCATGCACTAAGTTCTGTATGATTGTTTGTAAGTATCTATGTCAGGATGTCTTTTTAAAAATTTTATTCTAATAGATTTTTGTATGTATGTATTTATGTATGTGTGTGTATTTGCATACATATATTTAGATAGACGTTAGGATATGTATGTTTCCATCTATAGAGCTATTTCTGGAAGCTAGTGTGAACGTTTTATGCATTATTGTGAGTTTATATTTCACTTGGTATATATGTATAAATAGATTTGTTCACGTATGTTTGCTTTTGTGTAAGTAATTGTGCATTTCTGTGCAATTTCACATATGCACGTATTTACTAATAAATATGCCTGTGTATATATTTTCTCATTTATGATTATTTGTGTGTATGCGTGTATATATGAACCTAAATTTGCAGGTATGTGTACATATTCTTTGGCATGACTTTATAATGATTAATATAAATTTGTGTATCTGTGCTTTTCCTTTACCTTTATTTAAATATTGTACTTGAAATGAAAAACATCTTGGTACTTACTCTGTACAGAAAACAATATTTTTAAATGAAATAATTTCCGTTTAACAAGTGTTTTTTGTCAGATCGTTGGTTTAGTTTCTGTGTTATTGTAAATGTGTGTTTTTAAGTCTAATTCATATAACGATTGCAGTCTACCATTTTTTGTATGAAATATGTCAAAATCAAACTATTTGCTCAACTCCAATTTGATTGCTTATGTTGTTTAAATTAATCACATCCGCAAGCTGAAACCTCAATCGGAGCAAAGAAATGAATATGTCTACGGGATTAGCCAAAGTGTTGTTGAATTCAAAGTCAGTGCCGCGGACAATGGAAGTCGTTTGCAGTGCGTTGCAAAAAACGAGGTCGGTATTATGAAATCGATGGTGTTGCAGTTAGATGTCATGTGTAAGCATTATACATTTATAACCATATTTTTACCTTAAAATGAATTGATACCCTCTCACCGAATGTCTTTCTCTAACTCTCTCTCGCTCTACTTGTTCATGTTCTTTGCTTATCGTTTTATTTTAATCAAAATACCAATAATTCTTCCTTGCTTAATTTGAAATCTGAAATAAATGCAGCAAACGCAACTAGACCTATTAATTGAGCAGTAAACCAGTCCGTCAAAGGTGATGAATAAAAATTTCGTGATTTTTTGTTCTACGTAAGCAAATTATGCGTCGATCAGATTCGCTGTTATTTTCAGTTTGTTGTCATTTTATCATCAACTAAACTTTCAGTTAATACCCAAATAAACTTTTTTAATGAAAGACGAGAGAGCTGCAAAACAACGGTGACATAATAACAAATTAATACCTGAGATTTCGGTCATTTAGGTAATGAGAACCGCAACTCAATATATATATATATATCTTTAAAAGTTTCACCGTGGTTTTAAATATGAGAATAAAGAACGTAATACATGGAATAAAATTTATTAATAATACTTATTTCTAAAAGTAACTACGGCCATTATTCTGGATTCGCTAATATTTTCGATTATTCAATCCCAACTGTACATTTATGGTAACCAATCCGCTATTAGCTTAGACAGACATAGCTACGAGAGGATTTGTTACGACAAATGCTCAGTTTGGATTGGAAGAGAGAAAATATTAACAAATCCATAATAATGGCGGTAGGTACTGGTAGAAATAGTTTTTATTAATATATGTTATTCCATGTAATTTGGTTCTTCCTTCTCATATATATATATATACATATAATATACATATATATATATATTCGACATATAGCAAAATCAGAAAAAAAAATTATTTATTCATGAAGCATTTTATATAAAATAACAAGCACCTGACGTAAATATTCAAAAGTATCATCAACATGTTATTCTTATTGATTGGCTAAGAATAAAAAAATTCAACAACAATTTACTTGTATTAAAGCCAGACCGAACAGGCCCTCGACTAGAATCAACAAAAATTCAATCGGATTGGCAATAAAACTAAAGAGGAAAAAAATGCGCACACGGCGACAGAAATTTCTAAATAATATGAGCGTTCAACACTGCAATCCAAACTTGCGCTGTAACCAAGTGAATAACACAAATTTGCGCAAGAAGGTGAAACGAAAGACTACACTCGGAAAAATATCACTTTTACACGTAACAGCGAAAAATTCGACCAGATGGTTAATTCTCAAGCCATCAATACAATAACGACCAGATTTCCAATATCACTTTGCAATACAGAGAGAAGGACCTTTACATGAAAACAGGCACACACATAGACACAAACGCTTACACACCTACCAATCAGCCACAACAAGAAATAGAATACCGAGTCATATTTGTTACCAACCACAAATTCAAATCTAAACCCAGAATGTATATAATTGAAAGATTAGCGGAGCCTGATTTGAGTATTCTCTCGAGTAAAGGCCACTATCCTTTGTTGATAATGTTTTTTTCTTCTAATTAAATATATATATATATATATGTATACCATTCGAGTAATTTTCGAGTCCATTTGATGGCCATTCGTTGATTTGCATTAAAATATAATTTTTACTAATCTATTTAACGCCGTATTCGCAATAAATTCGTCGTTTGATAAATTCCATTTTCGTACGGTTAATCGTTACAAATGAAACGGATTCATGTTTAATGGATTTATTACATTTTTGCGTACGGACAATTGTCGATTAAAATCTTGAAGCGCCATTGAATGATGGTGACGCAATGATTGAGTTCTCTTGTCCAAGCCTTCCATCAGCTGATTGTCTGAAAATGACGTTGGATCAAGATTTTCCATTGTTCTTTTTCCAATATTTCGAGACTTCATTTCCAGTCTCATCTTCAGGGTTGACACAATACGCACAGAAGTAAAACACAACTTGTGACAAATGTGTGATTTCATGCTTAATAATCTGGTCAAAAATGAAGCCAAATATGAAGCCAGTTGAATTGCGCGTCTTCAAAAATTAAACAAATTCCAACATGTGGTGGTTCGATTGGCATATTGAGTTTATTTAGTCTAATTTTTAAAGCATGTTAACTTAATTATGATCTATTTTTACCGAGAAACTTCGTGGCATGTAATTTGAAATGGTTTGAAAAGTTAAAATTATATTGCACGACCTACAAAAATATAGCCTAATTTGTTGTCGTTGTTTAATCAAAAAAAAAAAAAAAAAAAAAAAAAAAAAAAAAAAAAAAAAAAAAAAAAAAAAAAAAAAAAAAAAAAAAAAAAAAAAAAAAAAAAAAAAAAAAAAAAAAAATGGCGGTAGTTTTGTTATGTTGTTCGATGACTGGTTAAATACAATGGGATTGGTGTTTACTTCAAGCACGCAAACTTGATTTAAAGAATCTTGTTTTTATTTGGTTGGGTATTAATAGAAATACGGTTTATATACTTTTTCCGGTGGTTTATTACGCAGAAATGTCTCGAGCCTTTTGGTACCTACTTGTCTTGGTGAATTCAATGTTCATTGAAAAGGCAAAATGATCATTCAATGGAGTCCTGGTATCATTATATTCTACCTCGTCTGTTTAAAAATGAAAATTTTTCTACATATCTTCCGGGCAAAGTCCAGTGGTAACTGGTCGAAGAAGACGTCTCGTTACAGATTCTTAATTTCGAAAATGATACAATGCACTAGGATTACTAATCTTTCCTGCAGTCACATGTCACACACATATAAATTTTGGTTTTAAGCAAACGTTTTTCTCGAAAGTGATAAAAACACTCTTTTAAAATAAAATTTATGGACGAAAGGTGAAATATTATTCCATCTTAACGAGTAATCAACTTCAAAAACGAGATCATCTTGACTATTAGGTAGAAATTATTTAAAACAAGTTCGCCAGCTTGAAGTAGACCCCAATCCCATTTTGTATTTGATCAGTCGTCGAACAAAATAGCGAAGCCATCGTTAGTCACACGTACTGACGTGTGTCAACCGTCCAAACTTACTGACGTGAATCCAGCCGAAATTTCCGCATTATTTCGGACAAATTGAACAATCATTCTCCATCATTAATATTCTCGTAAATAACATTAATTTCAATCGAATAATAATAAGTATTATAAGATTTTATTGCAATTTACTAGAAAGATGTTGAATGAAACCGATTATGGAAACTTATTTGCCAGCTAAAGTTTGAAGATCACATTATCACGCAATAATTGGAAACCGCGTAAATTTTGGCAAATATGAAGCCAAATAAACACGCATATTTTCGTAATTGGAAATAAAAAGGTTCTTATAGCCTGATTCTCCGTAATTCTAAAAAAACCTTATTGTATCTATGATCCTAAAAAGGACTGCGGCTGATTTCCTATACTTGTCAAGTTAATTATGAATAACTCTTTGTACGAATGATCGATGATTGATCACGGAGGCTCCTGGCAAACGTGTTGCAGCAGTAAGAAAAAGTTAACTTTAAAATAAGAAAGTTTAATGTCACGCATTTGCGAAGTTTATTTAAGGTTAAAAGCAAAGATAACCAATTCATTTGCCATATCAGCTGCACGTTTTCAGCTTATATCTTCTAACGCCTGTACTGCTATGCGTATGTCTCAAACATCTTGACACGAAACACTTGCCAACTTTTCAGATAACAGACTTTTCACCCTGTAATACGCCTTTCATTAATGAGTTTTATGATTTACGTGATAAGGCACTGGTGAATATATTGTTTTTTTTTGTTTCTGTTGGGCAATTTCATTTCCCAGCAATCTTCATTGATTGTTCGCAACAAACTGCACTTCCTGCAAGCATAAAAGGAACTGCAGTTGTTTTTTTTTGCAAATGGGAAAGTTTAAGAATAACTTTTGCTGCGCTAACAAACAATCACAAACTTTGGCGTGCTATGTTTGAAACAGCCATTTTGCAGTGATCATATGTTAAAACTGTTCATTGAAATGAAAAATATTGAGCAAGATTAATTTTGTTGAATATTTCGACATTTTTCAATCAATATTTCGGAATTTTTATATTAGCAATTCAGGCAGACCATTAGTATCCCGTATGAAGTACATAAATGCGTGGGTGGTGATTATTGTAACAAAAGGTTAAACATGAAGAAATGAATACAACACAACATTTCTCCTGCAATCTGTTGTTCATCACAGTAAAACGGAAGGTGTTTGTACTCTGCTGGACGATTTCACTAAATAATTGTAATGGTGTTTGCTTAGTTCGCATGTTTGGAATTTAGAAAATAAAAATCTTCTGTAGAGAGGGGTAAGACATTCAATGAAGTTTAATTTAACTCGACCAAATCTGAATTTACTTTTGCATAAAAACGCCATATTTATTTTGAAATGTTCTTCGATACGAAACAATTGCCCACAAGCCTATTTATATATTCTGTTACAAACTTCTAGGCTATGAAATTAAACGAAAATTGGCTGCACGAGTGTTGATATCAATTACCTATAATCAAGGTTGCGATCTTGATACAAACGTCTGACCTACTATGTGCATCCATTTGTCAGAATAAACTAAGAATTTTATACTGTAGAAAAGGAGAATCATCCTGTAGACTAGTTTCGATCTTACTGGGAACTCATCACGTACTGGCCAGAATTCGCCGCGTACAGGGCTCGAACCTGGGCACGTATGCTTCGGAATGTGGTGTTCTTAACACAGAATAGCTCAGTGATACAAAATCGATCTGCGTATGTTAAACCTGCACAGATGGGGTGCTTCCAACAGTTTAATTTATAGCAAATAAAAAACATGTTCTCCAAATTTTAAACTTCTAGGCTGGGGACCAACAAATTTGGTTGGTTAACCAAGAAACATTAGTTAGTATGTAATCTGGTTTCGTTTATTTGTTCCTTCTTTTTTTAATATGCCTTTGAAAAGCGATTTTGCTTATATATGTCACTAACTATAAACTTGATTTAAAGAATTGTTACCACCACCCACGCAAACAATTATTGTTAAATTGTATTGCCTATATATGTTTACCTTTACTTGAATCTGACAAAATTTACATTTACCTAGTTAAATAGGAATGGTATTGCTTATTTTGTTTAATATGTAAAAAAAACTAATTTCACATAGCCAAACAGTTCGTCATCTCAAATGAAATTTGGTTGCGTGGGCGGTGAAACAATTAATTAAATCAAGGTTGCGATCTTGATATAAACACCTGACCCATTAAGTACATACATTTGCCAGTATAAACTAAGAATTATATAGTGTAGACAAGTCAATTCATCAAGTAGATCGGTTTTGTCTTTATTAGGAATACAGAATTTGCCACGGACATGGCTCGAACCCTGTTACGTCCGCTACGGAATTTGTTTTCTTTAACCCAAGGACCAAACGGCCGCACGGTAATCTTGGATAATATTTAAAATTTCAGTCATTCTCGCATCCACATGAAGTTAAATTTGACACCCTCAAGGTAAGTTCGCAAACTATGGCCTGTGGAAAGAGAATGCCATACATAATCCATTATTTATTATCAATTATTTCGTTTTCATTGTTTTGATCTATAAGGATTTAAAAGGCATCCCCTTATTGAGTTCAGCTACTTTAAATAATTCAATTTGTTAAGTTACCAAGTTTTATGTCCACAAAACATGCGATGGCCTAATTAAGCTGTAGATAGGGACGTATGATTGCAAGGTTGATGATAACAATTCTTTAAATCAAGTCCTTGAGCGAGGAATGATGGACACCAATACCATGGTTATAATGACGTACGCAATGGAGTGATATAACATGAATAAAAAGAACAACAGTGTTCTACGTACCGTCGCACGTTGTTACTGACCAAATTTTACATGGAAAATAATAGTAAAAATTAAACGAATATTGGTTGCGCGGGCGGTGATAAAACAGGGTAGCTCAGTGGTTAGAGCACCACATTTCGAAGCAGACGTGCCCAGGTTCGAGCCCTGTCCAAAGCAAATTCCGGTCAGTACGTGATGAGTTCCTAATAACGGCGAAATCGGACTACTGGTGGAATTGCCTTTTCTACAGTAAAAGAAATCTCAGTTAATACTGACAAGTATATGTTCATAACGGCTCAGGTGATTATGTCAAGATTGCAACTTTGAATATAGTAATAGTTCCATTTATTTAGGAAAAATCTTTGCTGACTTAGTAACGCATTTAAAATTGTATATCGAGTCATTTCGATTGGTACTTAGCTACATTTGTAAATAGGTTTCGAATTTATTGACAGTCAGCATGTTTTTAACTTCATTTACTTGCTAAACCATGTCTCAGCCAATTTTTTCCCCAAATAAACAGAATGACTTGAAACCGCAGGTATATATGATGAAATAAATTTTGAGTTGCACATTTTGCAATGAAGTAGATACCAAATACAGAACCGATTTATCATGTTTATTCTAACACGCACTGTAAATGTATTTTAAAAACAATATATAAATTCACGGGATTTATATTTTACAAAGTATTTGCATGAAAATCAATTCATTACGATTAAATAATAAGTTCTATATTTATAAAAAAATAATTGATGGAAAATCAAAGAAAATGATTTATGCATTTGTATTTTAAATCAATATAAATAATAAGTTTCAAATGATGTGCTAAAATTATAAATGTATATGGAAATTTAAGAGATATATAAGATTCATCAAATAATGAGATTATGTTTAAGATTATAATTATTTATGGCAAGTAAAAATAAGGTGATACGGTTATAATTCGATTTATACAATTGAAAATATTTGTGTGACACAACAGTGACATAAATGAAATGTGTCTAAAGAAAGAAACACACAGTCGATCGAGATTTTAAAAGTAAGACCGGAGTAAATCTTTAGTCTATCTATATTTCCGTTGATTAATATCCATTGCTGAATAAAAACACACGGAGATAAACATCTTAAATTAAAATCTTGATGAAGTAAATAGGAATGACGTATTCCTCAAATAAATAACGCATCAAGATTTTTATCTTAAAACTTTAGTCAAGAAAATCCATTCCTAGTATGAGTCACGATATCTGTAGATCAAATAATGTTATTATCCTCTGAACATGGTATCAGAATGCATATTTTCGGCGCCATAAACATCATTTAGTCTTAATATTAGTGGTCTAGAATATGAATCGGATTTATCCTCAGAATTATCTCATTTTTACTTGGTTTAGTAGGACAAGGTGTAAATGTGTGCATGCCATTTAAATGAATTATATTCCGTTTAAGAATATTTTGAAAATTTCCTTCCTTAGGTAAATTATCTGTGACAGCATATAACTTAACAACAAATCTTTTTGTTTTTTATTAATACAAAATTAAATGCATATATAGAAGGATATTTAAAAATAATTATATTAAAGTTATCAAAACCTTTTAAACGGATTATTGCCAAACTTTGCAATAGAGCAATTGATATATAAATATGTGCATATTTAGAGAGAACTTGTAACGCGTAATGCATAATATGATTAAACTCATAACTACATTAAAGAATATACTATAACAAGGCGACAATATCGAGTAAAAGTAGTTACATCACAAATAGTTGATACAAAGTCGATTTGCGTATGTTAAAACTGTACAGATTGGTGTTTCCTACAGTTTATTTTCTAGCCAATAAAAAAATATTTTTCCAAATTTTAAACAGCTGAGTTAGGAAAGAACTTCCGTCCAATACAAGAGGCTCAAACTAATCAGCAAGAATGAACATGCTGTTCATCAGAACAGAGATGCCAATAATGCGTGAATAGGTTTTGCGCAATAATATGGTTCTAGTTTTCAAAACAACTTATGGTTTTTATAGCAATAATTAATATCAAGTGCGCAATTGAAATATTACTATACAAATAAAATAAGTTAAATCTCAATATATGCTAAGTGTTAAAAAACACTAGAAAAATAAAACCTTAAATATATGAGAACGACGAACATTTCGAAATGGGAAAACATTTATGAATAAACGTCTATCCGAACAGAGTCTACGGCCTTGTTTATAGTTTAGTTAGTTGTATTTGAGTTCAAGAAAATCAGTCACGAAACAAATAAAATACTGACAATGCCTTTTTTTATTACGAAATGCAAGCTGCCTAATTTTCATAACAAAGTTGTGATACGTTATCGCTCATCTATTGAATGTGCATACAAAGACTAGATGTGTATTTTTTATAAACGTCTGGTACTTTTATTTTAAATCAAGTTTGCGAGCTTGAAGTAAACACCAAACCCATTGTATTTAACCAGTCGTTGAACAGCATTGAAAAATTAATTGCAGTCGCATGCACTGACGTATTTCGCCCATCTAAGATCAACATCAGAGTATGATGGGTAACTGATTATTGAATATCAATCCACATTGGATTTATATGGAAAGCAAAATTAAATATGCGGTCCTCGCTCAATATATATATATATATATATATATATACATATATATATATATATATATATATAGTACAGTTATTTACCATATTTTAAAAAGAGTTAAAAGGACGCCAATCCATGGAAAAACATTTATGAATAAATCTTATTTCTATCAGTATCTACAGCCATTATTCTGTATTCGGTAATATTTCCGCTCATTCCATTCCAAATGTACATTTGTCGTAACCAATCCTCTCTTAATTATTTTTGTCGTGGTTTATCGAAATATTGTCTACTTCATTTTTGTAACGCCACGTGATGTGTAATTGCTTTCATTGTGAATGTGTCCGTATATCATGGGTTTGTCGTATATTGTGACTCGAAGTTATTTTTGAAGGTCTGTGTGTTATGCTTTTGTTCCAGTCCAATTAAATTTCTTTTTGAATTACTTTATGCACGTTTACCTGGAGTTAAACTTATTAATTGTAATAGCTTCTAAAGCCAGTGGCATTTTTTCCGATTTTGCCTTTTATAGAACTCAAAATTTATTACTACTGACAATGTGACCTGTGAGTAGAACATATTAACAAATTGCTGATTTTTGTACAGGAGCTCCCTTTTTATAGTTTTTGAGGGAAATGCACATTTATTTTAGTTCTGAACCTCTTTCTTGACCTGCCGAGGTACTAAGTCCTTTAGGTACATTGAAAATTCTATACAAATAATGGTGTTGACGTAGCAGAAAGGCTGTCTCTTTCATTTGTTCGCACAAGTTTTGTTGTGTTGAGCAAAACTGTAACCTGTATTGACGGAAACCGGGTTTTATTTTCTCGAATTACTTGCTTTTTGAAAATCTCAGCTGGAAGGTCACCTCGAAATGGTGGTGAGGTATGTGTTTCCTACAAATTTGTCTAGATTAAATTACTTTGGCACAAATTATATTCGATAAAAATGGCCATGTTATTATATAAACAAATCCTGCGCATTCGCGTGCCCAATTTGCGTCTGAGGTTCCTGAAATAATGGATATACTGCAAAGTTCAGCTTGATGTCTTGTTTACCTATCGGGAGATTGTACCTTCTTCATCTATCGATAATCCTATATCTAGAAATGATAGATATCCGACGTGTTCCTCTTTTATTGTATACTTAGTTGCTTGGTTTAACTTTTATGTGTAATGTAGCAGTGCAATTGTGACTTCATACTTTTTAATGTCCAAGAAGGTCTCGCCCATTAACTGTAGACTAACGTAGCAAAGAGGGGATTGGTCATCAAAAATGTAAGATTAGGATTATTTGAGCGAAAATATTAGCGAATCCAAAATTATAGCTACGGATACAGGTACAATTAATATTTATTGACAAAAATTATTCCATTAACTACGGTTTCATCTTCGCATATATATATATAATCAATTAGCAAAGAAAAATCTACCAATGGGCCGATTTCTTCCTCTGTCGGTCCTCGTCAAATGCGTGCAAGAAATTTCCGCCACGAACTGGGCTACATTTACCTCTTTGCACTGCGGAAAATGTGCCGGATATTACACGCAATTTGAAATCATATACAACTTTGAGAGTATGGAAAGCCTTTCTTTCAAGAGGGATCTATTTAGAATCTACTTAACACTAAATTTCTAACAAACTACCATCGGACGCGCGTAAACGAATATCATATCGATTAGAATATAAGTGGCAGGAATTTAATTGCATATATATATATATATATATATATATATAAATTGTCGGTCTAAGCTACACATTGGTGGAGACAACAAGGACAGTTTATTTAGTAGACCGATTTCGTCTTTATTGGAATCTCAATCAGTATTGCCCAAAAATGACCGTGGACGGGACAGTAAATGGACCAAATTTCCCTCGAAGTATGGGCCATTATTCACCGGAGAGACGTTATGCTTGCCACACTCAATATAAATACTTCCGAATTTGTTTAGACTTCGCATCGTGTGAAGCCAATTTTGGCTCTCGTTGGACCTGAAGTTATTACTAACCTCGTTTGGTCTCTCATTATACAAAGGCCACGGTAAAACCTGACGATTTTATATTGATTTCAATTCTGATTAAATATTTCGAATCTTTCTCTCTCTCTCTCTATATATATATATATATATATATATATATAATAACATGGAGCATAAACTGAACATTACATGCGTTAGCAAAGGCTATTCAATTATTCGAAGGGTTTCGTTTTCTGCGCTAGGTTAGTCTTATCGTCATTTGTGTCCTGTTTAGAATCTCTTATGACATGAATTTCTAACTGGCCAGCGAAAATTGCGTAAATCGGCTAAGTTATGCTGATTTGACGACTTATTACAGGTGGTTGAATATAAATACGTTGACAAAATTACGTGAACCTTACGTTAACTTGTAGGGCAACTCATCAGGTAGGCTAATTATTTTCATATTGGGAATTCCTCAATTACTACCTAGAATTTGATGCAGATATGACATATACCATTTTAACATATATGACTCTATCATATATCATATATATATATATATATATATGAAATAAAATAGCTAATAGTTCCAGTAAATTAGCCTCACTAATTGCACTCTCATCGCATAGGCTCAAGAAATCCCAGAGCGCGGTTTTCTCAGGTGTTTTTAGCATGAATACATATATACCAATACTAGCATTATTTATAGTTGATATGCTATTTTGAATCAAGTTTATGGAGTGTTTCCATTTAATTCTCCATCAATTAAACTGTCCGTCGAAATTTAAATTTTGAATGCTAATCAGTGCTTATTATTGAAGGAGCATAATCAGTTGAGTTGTTTTAGTTCTACTTTGGGTAGAAGTTAATATTCCAAATTTATAGAATGGGAAATAGTGATATATATATATATATATATATATATATTATGGTTAAAATTGGAAAATAAGTCATGCTCAGTATTCATGTTCAATTCTGTGGTCACTGAAATTCGTTGATAAACTTTTCATCGATCAGAAGCCAAACAAATGTTATCCAATAAAATTTAACAATAGTTGATTGCACGGGTGGTAGTAAAATTTCTTTAAATCAAGTTTGCGAGCTAGAACTAAGCACCGATCTCATTGTATTTAACCAGTCGTCGAACAACATAAAAAAACTACCGCCTACCACAACGCACTGACGCGTTTCGACCTTCCATGATCATCATCAGAGTACGACGTTAAACTGACTATCGAGGATCAGACCGTATTGAATATATATGGAAATCAAAGTTTGATATGCAAAACGCGTCAGTGCTTTGCGGCTGGCGGTAGTTTTGTTATGTTGTTCGACGACTGGTTATATACAATAGTATTGTTGTTTTCTTCAAACTCGCAAACTTGATTTAAAGAAATGTTAGCTAACTTAATAAAATGAGTAAGAATGTTTTCTTTTAACTGATTTAAAGAAAACTAGTATTTTTTCAGCTGAAAGCCTATTAGCATAACTCTTCTGATTGTTTTATCATGTTAAAGAGGGAGTGTGAAATACAGTTACATCAAATTATTAATTTGCATCAAGTAATATGTTCAGATTATACAAATTAATAATTGCGTATTTTTATTTCACACTCCTATTCCATTTTAATTTCATGCTTACTTTGCCTTTCGGATATAAACTCAAATAAATTTATATATATATCCTCTGCTATTATCGTTAACCATGTCCTACTTCAAAGAACATTTGGGCTCATTTAAGTAGTAGCGGCATTTGGCCATTTATAAAACTAGATAATGTCATGGTAACTTGTGAAGTAGCAGCAAGAACGACACCTGAAAATCATCTCAGGAAACATCGTTCTATTATCAATGACACTGGCTTTTGAGCAGACGAATATCTTGCCCGTAGCAATTACTTTTTTTTCAAATAATGGTATCCTATATCAGTACAGAATTATGCAAGCCTATGGGAATGCATTATACAAGTTATTAAACAACATGCAATACTCACAAACTTTTTAATCCGTCAGCAGCTGACACAAACGTTTTTTCGCATTCTACGTTTTTCTTTCCAGTACACTGTGCAACTTTCTCTGAGCTGTGTAGAATAAAATGCAGTGTAAAATCATTATCACAATGCTAGTAATTATTTTAAAATTTAGAGCCCTAAACTAATGCACAAAATGTAGAAAGGAAATATTTTCAAATACAAAAAAATCGCAACGGATAACGGAAATTCTATCCTGCTAATTGATTGGCATAAATTGAAAGAACGCATAGAATGTCTCCTATGTTTAGATTAAAAAAATCAACTTTCAACGTTCACAAAAGCGACGAAAGACTTCAGCGTCAAATCGACTTGCTATGTTCCGGTTAGAAGCCATGAGTGAAGTCCCTATAATTGACACTTCTGTCAGAACTCGCTCTAAAATTATTTAAAACACAACTTTCATAAAATTGCCTTACTTGTTTCGAATATAAACAATGATTTAGGCGACACTCAAATTTGACTGATTGAAACAACGTTCTGATTTGAAATTTAAATTATTCCGTTTTTGTGTAGGATAAACAACAAATATAGTACAGCGTTTAAATAATATAATTGTGTGCTCTTTCACTCGATATACATTTTTGTGTGCTAATTAATTTAAAGTTTGCGTAATTACATGGATCATCAAGTATGCTAAGATATTTAAAATAGGTTTTTCTTAGCTATCATTAAATTCGCGGGTATTGATAAAAACTATATAAATATTTTTAAAAATTTCACACCTTAAGTTTCAGCCAAATCGTGATATTTCACCAGTCGGATAACCTTGACAATCTATAATCAAACACACGTTTTAAGTCAATCAAGTAATGTTAGAACATTGAACGGCAAAGTCGGTCTAAATCGATGGTCGTCTAAGACGAGTTTTATGGGCAAATCCCGTGTCACTTTTCAAGAAAATTTAAAACCCACAAAACTCATGTCCTAATAGGAAAGAAAGCCATTATATTTTAGTCGTTTGCGAAGAAGTGCAGCTTAAATAAAAATAGTTTCCACACAATTTTTAAACGTTTCACTCTGTTTTATATCGGCCACTTGCGTCCATACCGTTTAAACAACTGTATGTCAAGGTATGTCTTCAATTATTAACCTAATACTTATAGTTATTTCTTTAACATAGCTACATGCTAGCCATATGAAAACAGTGTTTCAACGATTTCATCAATCTATTGGTTAGACACACATGCAGATGGTTTGTCGTTTGTTATTACATTGTCGAATGATCGTGATTACAACGAGAATTTAAGAAGCATGACAGTATTTAGCGATTGCCAGGTTTTGTGACTAACTTAACTGTTAGGATTTGAGTTTACTTTAATTCCGCAAACGTGAATAAAATTAAAGAAATGTTGTAAAATTGAATCACAAATTCTATGTTCTCAAGTTTAAACATATTATTAAATTTCGGTTTTCGAAGGTTCTTCTGATATTGTGTCGATTTATAAATTGATCTCATTTCTCGGCGACTTCGTTATTCAACATTAGATTTTGTTACATGAATTGGCGTATCTGGTGTTCTTAACCTTATTAAGTAGTAATTTCAAGTATTATAAAATGTTATAAATAATTTATGATATGATTGCGTATAATTGCCATCTTTGAATTAATATTGTTGCTTGTTTTTGATTAAATTAATTAGTTAAATTAAATCCCGAAGATTACATTAATAAATGTATGCAGACATGAATTTCATGCGTAATTGCGGCTCATCAAAATTAGCCAACCCCACAACCCGATTCCAAAATAGTTTTGGTCCGGAAAACGGGGAACGGCTGAATGATGCAAAGATCTATACTTTTGTGCACGAAATCAGAATTAGAGTCAACCTCAAATATGCTCGTTAACTCGACAACTTGAAAACTCACTGACTATAGCTAATATGCACCAAACCTGTAATGTTACAAAATCAAAGATTTATGTATAACAATAAGTGGGAAGTACCTGTTTTGAACAGACTAAAATTGGCCTACATTTGGCTAATTAAAGATCATAGCATAAATTATTCAAATATTTAAGTTTCGTTGCACAGATATTTATTTATATTGTTCAATCTGCAAACAAACCATGTTCTGGGGAAAAAGCTGCTAAGACAACCAGAAAAAAGTTCCTGAAGAATACCGAGTTCCAGCTGTTATTCTGATTAAATAAAGTGCAGACTAATTTCTTTACATACATTTAAAATGATCTTCTTACTAGAGGTCTTGCTTTCCTAAGAGGATACGTGGCAAACCTCATTTCTGCCAAGTTAAATTTAGAGAGGCAAAATTTTACGTATGTTAATTAAATCCACACGAATTGTTGCTTTTGATCAACAAATAATTCGTCTTTTTATAAAATCAAGCAACTACAATATATAGGAATTTATTTTGACGTCAAATATATTTATTTCAGTTTGGCTATCTTGAAATGAAACTAGTCAGGTAATAGATGTTGCGTTTTTAAATGATGTTTTGCAATTTTAGTAGCACAATTTAATTTAAATTGCTTCATCAAAAGATAAAAATAAAACGACGATTAATATATGGCATTTCCAATATAGTAATTTATTACAGGTGACGATAAACTGTAATAGCAAAAATTATACGATTTATATAAATCAATTTTGTGTGTACGATTTTTTCACGCATATTTAACCTGTGCATCTCCAATATATGGTTATTATAAAAAATAGTGCTCATAAACCACTTTCAAAATGTTCATTATACATTATTATACATTGGACTCCAAATCAATATAACTTATCGATGTTGCAGTGTATCTTCTGTAGAATGAACGCTTTGGGTGGCTGGTAATAACTATTAACAGATTCCAACTTAGTTCCATCTAAATGAATGGCTACTCAGCAGTTATACGTTAATATATGACTTCAAATTGCATTTCATATGCCACACACATGGCGTAGTGTTTAGCGTGTCATACAGGCAAAAAATAAGCCTGGTTCGACATCCGTTTTAGGCCAATTCTGAGCACAACTTGAAGAGTTTTAATTAAGAACCAATAAGAGCGTTCTGGCTGAATTGTCTGTCATTACTGATGCAATAATTTTTACAGAAAAATAACTACAATCACACTACTGCAACTAGACTTTAATTCAGCATATTTCTTACGAGTAGTACAGTGTCTTGTGAGTAATTGGCAACGGGCGGTGACTTCATGTCTTACGAGTTTGCAATTAGTTTCCTGCTAAAGTAAATTCTAACCGACAACATTAATTAGTAAATGATGCTATTAAATTTACAGGTTATTCTGACTGAGATAACATATATATATATATATATATATATATATATATATATATATATATATATAAAATTTTTAGACCTCTTAGTACCAAATTCTGGACAATCCTTGAAGTATTCGAAATAAGAACGATTTCGGTTTTGCTAGATGCATTGAGTTTGATATCTCATGCAATGTTTAGTTTATACATATTGCGGTGTTTAATTATAAATACGTTGGCATAATAAACTGAACCTTACACTAACTTGTAAGGCAACTCAACAAGTAGACTAACATTTTTCTCATTGGGAACTCCTCAATTACTTCGTAGAATTTGATGCGAATATGACATAAACTGTGGCCCCAACACGTGTAAGCTCAAATCCATATATGTATATATATATATATATATATATATATATATATATATATATATAATGCGAATATAAATATACACAATATTAAAATGCGGAACGATTGCGAAATAAGGAAGTGTTTCGTTCCTTTCTCAAATGCTTTTCGCTTCCTGATCAGGAGAAATGTATGAAATTGCGTTTTCTCTTTATGGAAGTGAGGCTGTGGATTTTCCAGCCGCAGCGCTTCATGTGTCGCTAACTCTGTTCTCTTGCTGACTTTCGTAATTATCAAAGAGGCCACAACTGACAATACACGTCTGTGGATTCAATGCTGTATTGGGCAATTGCAGACCTCGAGTCCCCGTTCGATTGACAATCTGCACATATACATAAATAAGCAAATTTTGAGGTTGAAATTAAATCAGGTGACGCAGAGAAGGATTATTTGTCATCTTTCCTCTCACTCTGGGCCAGATTTAATTTTTCTGTTTGTTCTACGTTCATTATATATATATATATATATATATATATATATACTCTATATATATATATATGTGTGTGTGTGTGTGTGTGTGTTTCTGTTTGTGGGGTGCATTGTATTTGTGTGTGAGTGAGTGTGATGGTTTGTATTTGTGTGTTCATTTTTGGATAGATAAGAAGAATATCTGAAGGAAACATATTTTGTGTGGCATGAAATTTCTGTTGAGCATTGGCAATACGAATGGTGCGATGTATCATTTTAGCATTTTAATGAAAATATGTATCGAAAGGGCTTTTTACAGTCGCCATAAATTTTCTAACTGGATAAAAAGTGATTTGAAGCATATTTCGAGCTCGTTCTAATTACTCGTTAGCAAATACATATACGTCAACTCTGCATAAGCCTTTAGTCGATCATATTAATTTTATAAAAGAACCGGAATTTCGTTAGAAATGTCCAACACTACCAGCGAAAATTTGTGGTTTCCTCGGAAACACATCTTTCTTACTGAAAATTTCAGTAGCATTTTAGTTCTCTCAAACCGTGCAAGAAATGGGAAGTCAACAAAACCGTAGTCCTCTTATTCAAGAAAACCATTTCTTTCTGCTACCTGTTATTAAAGTGAAGGAGAAAAGTGTAACCTATGGCCTATTTCGGAAATTTATATTCATCAAAATTGGAAAATTGAAAGAATTAGATAGGGTTGTTCAAATTTGATGTAAGCATAATTATTTATATTATAGATTTAACAAATATGGATATGCAAATATCCAGATGCTGCTTTGTTGAACGGTAAATATTTTATTACTTTTAAATGCCATGGCATTTTATAACTTCTTTTTACATTTAGAATAATTCTGTTGATTTCCGACTTTATATTTTATAATTAGAAACAATTGAGCAATTTCTCTTTTTCGGTAAATAGACTTTCTGTCGTTATATATATATATATATATATATATATATATATATATGAGTGTATAGATGTTCAAAGCAATATATACTGGCTTTTCCAATTAAACATATTTTCCAACCTATAAAAACGCAGTGAAAAATATTATTCATATTGAATTAAATATGCACAATAGCAAAATTACAGAGTTATTAGTTTACATCGATTTTCGTTTCAGAAACTATCTATTAACTTTGGAATGAGTCTGTTTATATTTGTGTAACAGCCCAATGAAAATAATCGCATTAGTGATTACCGTTCTGAAATGCGCGCTGTGGAAATACGGGGTGCCAGTTGCACTGTCCCCACATAATAATTCTCTTATTTAAATTTCATTGAACCACAGTGAAATGTATACGCGAAAACTGTGCATTTAGAATTTTACGATTTTATCAAGTTTTATGTTGTAAGACTTGGCGATTATGATTCAGAAATTTAAACATAGAGGATAAGTTGCATTTTATATGTGATTCCATAAATTTCGGGTAGGGCTACCAAAGACAATGGGACACTTCTTTATGATTTGGTTTACTCTTTGTAACTGTAAAAATTAGATTTCCCATATTCACTCCCCACCACGCATATATATATATATATATATATATATATATATATATATATATATATGACTGAATATACACGTTCCCGGCTAACTTGAGATATAATCAATTATTTCCTTTGAAGGTGAGTGAAATCTGGAGGCTTTCTATTCAACCTCGTTGTTCGTGATCGCTATACAACTAAAATCGCGCATTGCATTTAATTTTGTAGTTCAGAACCAAAGAACGTTCCTTGGTAACTACTTTTGAAGAAGGTTTCTCTTTGATTGGCGTTTCAATATGATAAATTTAACTAGCGATCTTCAAACACTCCTTGTAATTCAGCCAGTATACCATCACGAAAAATATTGCGTTGAATTAAAATTGAAAATTTACGTCGAAAGCAATAACCACACAGATTCAACTGAAGGAATTTACAGCCAAAATCATTAGTTGGTATACAACAATTTAAAATGTGCAGTTAATCGCCTCGATCGAATTGTTCGCATTGACCACTTCTAAATGATGAGAACCATATGACTCATACTTCCACAACTAATCTCATACTTTGCAATTTGCTAGTGTATATATATATATATATATATATATACCTATATATATATATTTTACTAAATAATGTCAAGGCATAAGTCTAACTCTGAGGAGTATCGTCGTTTGTGTCGATTTAATATAAGAAAATTAAACAAACTATTTAAAATATCTCATCATATTGGAGACGCCAGCTCTCTTGGAAATGTGGGGATGTATTTATTTCTTAACAGTAATTTGCGTTTGTGTAGTGCTTTCCTCTTTCGAGCTGATACTACAATTGGCGGTTGCAGGACAATTAATAGCACTCGTAGGACGGCAAAATCTTGATTCCTCTCCGTTTGCAGGTGCACAGATTCTAAAAAAAATTACTTGATGCGTTCTAACCAGTCCCGTGACACTTAGGCCGTACTGACATTGCTTGTGGAAAAATTCGGCAAATCTTAATTCGCAAATATTTCCGGACAACCTGTGTAAGAACGGCCTAAGGGCCGCGAAATTAATTTTTTCAAAAAGAATCTGTGCACTTGGAAATTTCACCGACCTACAAGGTCTATCAATTGTCCCATAACCGTCAATTATGGTATCAGCTCAAAAGATAAATTCAAGCTCAAAATTTAGTTCGAACACGATTACTGCGAGAATCCACCTGAAGGACATTCTGGGCAAAAGCATAACTATTTAACAAATGCAGTCCATGAGTTGGATCAGTATTGCACCAATCCGACACTAAGTAGATGTCACAATTGCAAAGGCTAGAAATTGAGCAAGAGTTTGTTTCGTTCAGAGCCTTTAACCTTGTCTCTTACTCTGCAAAATACACAAATCACAGGCAATCTACAGTCAATAAGATCGTATTCTTTCGAAGGCAGAAATTTCTATCAGATGGATTCTATATGACATCGATTTTAGTCTTATTAAAATTCAGATCCAATCCCATTTGAGAAGGTTATATCGCATTAAAATCATATGTTCCTTGTCGGCTTAAGTTAAAGAATGTCAAAAAATCGAATTATATTATCAACTATATCGATTTCTATATAATTGAGCACTAATCAATTAATTTTAAGACTTGTCACGTCCAGAAGTTTAATCATGCTACATTTGGTTCAGAGTTCTACATCTAAGCCCTCACACAACTAATGCATTCTCTTCCTCGTCACTTTTATTTTTGTACCAGCTCAGGGTTTGGTTCTGTCTCTTAATTCGTGAGAATATTTTTTTGTAAAGATTTTGAATTTAAATTTAACCTGTACACATATGTACACATATATATAATATTATAATTTGTTATTATTATCTTTATTAAAAATCTTATTTTGCGATTTATTTTTATATAACAATGTGTTCTAAACATTGCGTAGGAAATTGAAATATTAAATATAATATTGCCACTATAAAAAATAGATATACTTTCTATCCAATTCAATTCTATAAAGCATTTAAACTAATCATATTACTTGGTGTTATCTCAAGTTAGCACAGCTGGAGGCGTGAAAAACTAATTGGATTACCATGCATATTAGTGTGTTGATAAAGTTGATTACATTTTTAAAACAACTAGATAAATCATGTGAACAGAGGGACATTCATCTACAACAGACTAATTTCCTTGCAGGTCATAAATTGCGTCATGTTATTGGCCTATCTGAACGACTTCTTTTGGATTTGATCCTAGTTGCACATCGGCAGAAACAAATTAATCACCAGACTCTTAGCCCAAATGTAGCAATTAAGGCAAGCACTTTTTCCATTGATTTAATTTCAACAAATTTAGGTAGAAAATGTGGTTTATTAGCTTTTACATTAGATTATTTTTCCTAATAATTTTTTTCTTGGATTATTCACACTCAATATCGCAACACTTTAGTAAAAATTCGGCGAGGTACATTTGAAGGTTGGGTATGTGTAAATTCCGTCTGTCCTTGTTATGTGATGAAATTCCAAATAAATTTAACATTAATTGTATTATTGCTTCTAATAACCAATAAAATTGATGATCGGTTTCATCAGCGATGTTTATACACGCTTTTGAAATTGTCGCTTGAAGTAATTTACTTTTTGCCACATTTCCTTATAAACGGCGTGTATTTCACAATCTCAAACTACAACAATTTTTTGCTATGCTGTTCAACGATTGGTTACATACAAAGGGATTGGTGTTTACTTCAAGCTCGCAAACTTGATTTAAAGAAATTATTTAAAATTTTATATGTATATGAGTCGCCTTATTATCAGAAAGTATAATCCAGGTGCACTTTCTGGTGACAATTAGATGAGCAAAAAGCGGCATAACTGAAAATATGTTTGAATTAGGCAATATTGTGTGTAATTTTAGAAATTGAAGCAAAACTGTTTTTGTACGGCTACCATATCACTTAATTTGTCATAAAACAACAGCTACTTGTACCAATGCTCTTTAAATCTCATTATGAGTTGCGCAAGCTGCCTTTACTGGAATATTCGATATGCGTCGTTCTAGAGACAATTCACTAACGGAATGCTTGCTTCAGCTTATATGCTAAGTTTTTCAACTGAATGTCATGGAATGTGTTGTAACAGCTTTATTCTCAACAAAGATAAACTAAAAATGAAATAGAAAACAAAATAAGCACTCAAATGACACGCTTACTGAACGGATGTAATTGGAAATTATTGAAGTCAAGTTTTCGATCTCGATATAAACAACCGACCCATTATTTACATTCAATTTCCAGTATAAAATCAGTATTTCCTAATGCAGAAAAGGCGATTCATCCGGTGAACAGTTTCGTACTTATTGGGAACTCATGAAGTACTGTCTAGAATTTACCGCGGACAAGGCTCGAACCTAGGCATGTCTGTTTCGGAATCTGGTCTTTTAACCATTGAGCAATCCGCAAAACTGTAACATTATCTTTATCATTGCTTTCTAAAGTCAACAGATTCATGATTAATCAGTAGTCTACACACATAGTTCACACATTCAAATTAAACATTTTCTGCCGGAATTCTAATCATCTGTTTAATTAGCCGTCGATTTTTTAAAGAAAACTTTGCAATTCTTCTAAAAATGAAAAGCAGAATAAAATTGTAAATGAAGAATTTCAATGTGCAATTTTCTTTGTCAAATTTAAAGTATCTGAATTTAGTTTTGCACCATCAACAAAATAAAAAGTAACGTATTTCAATCTGCTTTTATGTACAACAAGAAAGTAAGATATATAAAAGACATCCTTTTGTACGTCCACTCAGCGAATAAGTGATATTTTACTTAATTTTTAACAAAGCAAACTCCTAACTTTAGCATAATTAAACTAAACGCATTCATTAGCAGAACAGCGTTTTCCAAGAGAGGCCATTCAAAAATTTAAATTATAGTCAACTCAGAAATTGTGTGGAATTTTTTCAACGCAAGCATTATTATTTGTTGCAAATTATATTTTTCGATTTTTTAAAAAATTTATGCATCCAACGGCGCCTGATGCAACTCGTGTGAGCATTTCCTATCATATATTTTCGCTAAATACGATTCGCGTGATTACCCATGCGTCCATGATCAGAAACCGAATTATTGCCACGTTCTCCGATTGTTATTACGGTTTTCAGACGGCCATCTGCGAAGCTGTGTTGTCACACAAATAACCATCTGATGGATACATGCATTTGCGCTTATTTAAGTAACTACTACAGAACGCGGACAGGGGCCGGATGCCGTCTTCAACAAGTTCAAATTTCCTTATGCCTACGCACACACCTGGACAGCGCTCGCTCAGCCGAAAAACGAAATCATAACTACCCATTCAGAGCTCTTACTTAATATATGCAAGACTGTAAATGTCCAGCCAATCAAATTCAAGTTAATTATCTGACCAATCATATAAGCCTTAAGCTGAAACTCAAATAGATGTATTGATCGCAATTAATAAAACCTGTATTTGAATTACGCCAAATTTCAGATAACGCAAATGCTTATTTGATGCGTAGAAAGAATATATTCTTTTGTACATTTAGAACCTGACAATTCTGTTGGTTAGTACTACGTCTGATTTTACTCTCTACACTGTTTCGTTATAAAATGCAAATTTTTTTCGCTTGAAAAAACATGGCTAAGCATTTATATGAAAAACGGATGTGTAAAAAGTACACTTCAAGTTTGTCTGCTATTCGCAGCTAAGCAACGATTGCACAGAATGGGAAAAAAATAAAAAACAAGAGTGACGCATACGTCAACCAAAACAACTCATTAATCAGTTGTAGACTACGCACCTTTCAAAGAATTTTCTTTTCTTCTTCAAAACCACGCATGATTAATTTAAATTAAGAGTTTTTGTGAATACAATATACATAAAAAGTAATAACATCAAACTACCCTTTCCAATCGTATAGATTAAAAGATATTGCATCACAATAAAGAATTGAAAGACAGGTTAGTAAAACATTTAAGAGATGACAACTTTTGCAAGGAAAAATTTGAGTGTTTTACTTTGCCTATCCTAGACAATTGATGGTGTCAATTGTCGAAAGAGGAAATCTTGGGAAACACACGTGTATTGAACCAGAATTGAATGCAATCTACTTAAACATGCCATCTATGACAAATGATATTTTCTGCACAACGCAGAAAAAAGCAAAAGCGCGCGTAACACACAATTTAAATGCAGAAATACTACGCATGTTAGTTAAGGAAATACGAATGTCTGACCCAGCAATTAAAAAGTAACCTACCGCTAATATTGACCTCAAACTATATTCATTAATGTAAGTTATCGGTAAACTGACGTAGGCTAATCGATCACACAGTTAATAACCAGATCAAAAGAACATTGCGACATAACCATCTATGTCAAATTAAATGGTTCATACACTAATGCGTTTGTGCAACTCGTCTTTGAAACCTCAAAAATATGGTCTCCACGTGTGGTCTTTACGAAGATTGCGAAATTCATTGACATAAACAACGCAGTTGGTGAAAATACTTCAGCGTGATCTATTCGAAAAAAAAACAGCATGTTGAGACTGAATTTTAGGTTATACAAGCAGACGTTTGTTCCTTCCCGTATTCCAAATCCCGTTCGAGGTTCAATTTCCTGTTTGTCCTGCATCTCATTCATTCTTTCATTCGCAATTAAATTAATAAATAATGCAAAAAAACAGTTATTGTATCTTATGAACTATTTTTAATTTCGCATATTGGAATAGTACAGTGCACTTTATTCAAATTTGCTATCGAACAGCAAATTAAAATCCATTATCTTTTATTTATAGTTTAAAATAAAATCCCACACTCAGTAGCAATATATTTATATTTATTCATGTAACCAGCTGTGATCCCTTTTAAATAAAGTAGTAACACTATTATTATTTTATTTAATTATTATTTTTTTATGTATGTTGACTCGAAGGAAAAATAGCATGTTTAATATCTTGACATGACTTTCCTCATGCCGATTTGTCCTTCATTTTCTCGTCGCACCCCGCTCGCATATTTCCAGAGATTATCTTTTTGAGACAATATATCTTCCAACTAAGGGTTCCTAATATAAGAAGTCAAAATGACAAAGCAAAGTTTTATTACGGAATAGGATGCCTTATCACAGAGTCGTAATTATTTAAACAGAATTATAATAAAATTCTTCACGAACCTTATTATCATCTGCAACCATAAGTCGAAATAACTTAACTGTTATTATCTTGCATAACATGATGATTTTAAAAAGTTTTCCGGTCTCTAACTTAATAAGAAAATGATATATATTAAATCTATAATAAGCCACTCATTACTCCAGATAGCCTGTGTCTTCACTAACATCACTGTTAAACATAGACAAAATATAACTTTTCCGTACTCTGTTGACACACTATTAAATCAAACGCCAACTCTGCAACTTTCGATGTTTAAAACACGCGAATAGCCTATGATTATACATAATAAGGCCCCTGGAGAAGTATCCTGTTCGCGAAATTATAGATGTTGTAAATGCCAAATATAACCACGGTAGCTGAGTAACATGTCAGCAAAAATATTCTTCTGTCTAACAGAAAAATATTTAGCATTCCTTTATTATACAACAATGAGACGGCTACTCAATGCATATGTTAATTTGTTTCTAGGTTCGCAACGCATAATACATACTTGCATACATATTAGCTCTCCGTAACAAACAGTATTTAACTGTTATATGTTGAATTGAATGATGTCATGCTTAGCGCGAAATGTGATAACGGATATCGATCAAGGCCAGAGTGTTCGGATTTACTGGAGTAACAGGTGTTCAGAAATAGTTGTAATTCTCAATTTCGGTGAACTATAGCTTAAATTGATATCCAGCATATTTTTACCATAGTGTTAGTACCATGTACCTTTTTGGTACTACAATGTTCGTATCGGTTACTGACACAATAGCCATAGTTTTAGTATCCTTTACAGACTCGGTATATATATTATATAGGGTGAGTTAGCGTGGAAGTCGCACTGTTAAAGACTTTGAATTAAGTTAGCTACACTACTCTAGGTTTAAAAATGTCGTTTAGTAGATTGTACCGTCCTTATTTATCACATAATTCAACCAAATTTATTATGGGTAAAGGGCGTAATACCGGCTCCTACTGATGAGTCGCCAGTAAGCACGAACGTGTGTGCACGAGATTGAACTTTCTTTTCATGTTGTCTTTGGTTTATCCTTCTCGTCATATTTGAACTAATTTTAACTAGCTGCGGAATACGTTAAAAATCAACAATTTGTGTATAAATCATTTACGTTCAAATTTATGTCTATCGATTGATTTGAATTTGTGTTTTGGTGGTGTATAACTTGGAGCGTTGTTTAAAAATTGGTAAGGATTTCTGAAAAACAACCGACGTGTCTGTTGAAATATCAATCAATAAATATCACGAGGGCGTTAAGGCGAGTGCGTTATGCCCCTATTGACGGAAAAGGAGAGTCCAATTAAAATTTAACAAACCCACTGGGCGCAAATATTTTCGAAAAATAAACTAATGTTCCAGTTTGTACGTTAAGGCTAAAATGGAAGAAAGGTACGAAGAAGCTTTTCATAGTCATGTTATTTATGCATTTGCGTTTAAGAATACCATAAATATGCATAAGGATTACAAAATTAATCAATCAATTGCACATGTATTTTGTACGCATGTCTCAGAAATAGATAATAACAGAAATTACTCTACATTAACTAGCAATTTCGCTACTGCCGACTAGGCAGGAAAATATTTAATATTTGATGTTTAAATTAGCAAATAGAACTAAATTGACCAATCCTACTGGGCATAAAAAAATCGAGGAGTATGTCTTTACTCGAATGATCATTGGTTCAAATCTGCCGGGTCACATCTGCTCGTGGCGTAAGGGCTTTTCTTGCCTTAATTTTGCCATGGCAACGAAGACTGCACTCTGCATTTGGCATGCTGGCGTGTATACAAAATAAGGCGTTTATATATATATATATATAT